>MU159819.1:93777-106340 GCA_015888305.1 Antheraea pernyi | reverse complement strand
GGCCATCGCTCGCCAAGCCTGTTCGCTGCCGAGCATGGCCTAGACCACGCTCGGCAGCGATAAGCCCGGTCCTACCGCCACCGCCAGAGTGGACGGACAGAGTGTGCTGCGCGGTATCTTCGGCTGCGCCGCACTCGTGGCAGGTGGCGGTCGGCTCCCTCCGTGCGATCCGGTGCAGGTACCACCCGAAACAACCGTGTCCGGTGAGCACCTGCACCAGTCGGAACGTCAGGGAACCCCAGCCTCTCCCAATCCATTCCAGCAGGACCGGACGGTTTTATTTTTGCCAACCAAACTTCTAGTAGATTATTACTGCCATTGTCGAGTAGGTTATGATATTACCAGTTTCTTGCGAATATTTCAATGTTCTAGCAAGATGGTAGCCCTCTTGCTAGAGCTTTCCAGGTAATTTTGGTGGCAAGTCAGAATCCATGCTCCATGGTATTATTTCCTATCCACTTCACTTGTGCACAATAACCAAACTATATTACGTAAAACACCACCAATATTACACAATATAGAGCCAAATAACACAAGGTTATGTATACAATATAAAATCCACTACATGACATTCCAAGATAGCAGCAAAAACTCTCCTACCTGTGGATTGAGAAATGATAGAATATTTACTTTTGTGTTTTCTTTCAAACAAATAATGATTTTAATAATTCAAATTACAGGTGACAACTGCAGTAAAATTCCTGACTAATCCGAATGTTCAACGATGTACATTGGAGAGTAAGGAGCGTTTTCTACGTGGCAAAGGTCTAACAGACCTCGAAATTCAGAAAGCTCTAGAAAAATGTACAGAATTGTTAGATGTGCCATCAATGACTTCAGAATTAATGTTTATTCACCAATCCAGAAGATCATGGTTCAGGGAACATATCTTACCCTTTCTTGTATATGGTGGACTTGCATATGGATGCTACTGGTTTTATAAGGTATATACCGTTTTGTTTAAATTCTAATTAAATTCCACTTTTTTATTTTGTCTATGATCCTATGACTTCCTTCTATAATTATTTCAGTGTAATGTCTAAGCAATGTAAACAAATTAATAAAAGATTAGGACGATTAGGAAAAGTAATTAGGAAAACAGTAGGAAGCTTGAAATTGGATTGGTACTTATATATTAATATCTTTAATATCTAAAGGCTATTATAGGGTGGATCAATACGTGAACGATTGTGGCGTCTGGAAATGACGCCCCCCTCTGTGCATCCACTAATAACGAATGTGAATATTTATGTTATTATACAAATATATGACATGAAAAAATAAACCAGATCGAGTTTCTTGCCGGTTCTTCTCGATGACTGGGCTGTTTTCCGAACCGGTAGTAGCTTTGACGTTCATAAGCGCCTTCTCAGGGCCTAAATTGAATAAAGGATATTTTGATTTTTGATTTTGAGAAACGTTGTCTCGTAAGAACATAATATAATAGAAAAATTCAAAAAAATTTAGCGGTGTTCAAAATGATCAAATACGTCGTAGACTGCCGTGCTATTAAAAGCATGGTGTGCTTTGAAATATGTCTTAATTCAGTAATGAAGTATTTAAAAGTCTATTATACTATTACTATATAAAAAAGAGCAATTAATTCGTAATAAAAATAATAATTAAAAAAACGTTTTAACTTAGTAAAATCGTAACAATAAATCTGAAGCGTTTTAATGCGCGAACAATTTTCTTTAATAAAGAATTCATCGTATTCATGTGAATTAGACGGGTGTTAGTTAAAGGTGGGAAGCGACCTTGTTGAAGTTGCAAGGCTTTGCCAACAAGTAGGCGGGCGGGCTCCCGGACATTGATTCGGAGAAAATTATGGGCTGCTTGTTAGTTCTGTTTTTTTTCCTAACTATATTACACGTTTACTTTCATTGTGTAGTAACGTTACAAATAGGTTAATGGACACTGAGGTTTTGGCGGGATTTTGGTCAGTCAAGTAGCGTTTTATATATCACATCTTAAACTTTTGGGTATTTTACTCTCTATTATTAAATGTACCAGCATTTTGCATATTTGAAGATTAGAAAGATAGTGCGTTCATAGATAAATATAGTAATAATTTCCCGCAGTTTCTCACGAGTTTTCTAAGCAGTAATTATTTCCAACTCTTTCATCATTTATAATTTTACAAATACTGACGAAAAAATGTTTGATTTTCATACAAACTTGCAATGGTTTTGAGTTCGTATTTTCAAAAATCCGTCCTTAGTACTTACATGCACATATATGGAATAAAGTATATGTAATTATAAAAAAGATAATGAACATTTATCGAATATTTAAGATAATAAAAGTGGACCTAGATTTCTTAACGTATCGATTATTAAACATTATTTTCTGTGGAATGTAGTATGGTGTAAAAATACATTGGAATAAGCAACTCGCTTCGGCCTCGCACGAGTACCATGTACATATATAGTAATAATTATTGAAGCAATTTAGATTAAAATAACATCTCTTTTTTTAATGACATGATTAATTTAATGTGGTCCGGTGAAGCTGCAAAGACCTCGAAAAAAAAAAAAGATTAATTTAATGACGTTCCTGTCTTATGGGGTCAAGAATAACATGATGACACCTTTATACAAACTGGCATGGTAGCGGCTACTGGCGCTGGATAGGTTGATTTTTTTTCGAACTAACTACGCTATTAAACTAGCAAGGTCTTAACAGCTTCACCGGACTACTAAGGCGAGCGCTTAATTTACCCCCAGACCACGGCGGCGTGATCTGTGGTTACGCAGGCGTGGGCGTTAACACGTTCTGTTTGGAGGGACAGGCTGGTACTGATCGTTCGCTGCCGTTATATCATCGGAGGATCGGTAAGAATATGTCGTAATATGTTACGTAATTCGCGGCGGATACCACTATAGGGACTGGAGATAGGTTGTCACTCGGTGGTCGCCGTAGTTTTGGATTGTACTGTACTTACCATCAGGTGTAGTGTACTCATTATGCCCTGTTACAAAAAACGCTTCTTGGTTTTTGTTACATATCTTTTGATGCATCTAATTTGAAGTCTATTTACTTCATCGATTTTAGCTTTTGACCACAATCTTATGATGTTAAATGACTATGTGGTCAAAGATGATAAACTTGATAAAACTAGAGGGTGGCTGGCTCTGAAGTGCAGCTGCCGGAACTCTTTAATAGGTGCTTAGCGTAGATATTCAACTCGAGAGTGGTAACTAGTCAGGCGGACTTAGAAGAAGTTCTATCATCATACTATGGTGTCATAACGATGTTTTCCTTCACCGAAAACTCCGGTTCAGTTGCTAAGATTCGAACCTACATCCATCGACACGGTGTCCGAACACGCTACCAACTAATCCGTAATCGCTTGATCTATGGCATCTATGTGATGATATACATCTATTATATCTTTCATGATATTCATTGAAATTATAAGTTGTAAAGGTTGTTGATCTATATGAAATGTCAAAAGTAATTTATATATTTTTGGATAAAATTTATTATTTCAAGTTATCATTAGGAGGACAACATATACCAATTACCTACGTTGTTTTAGATACACGATTTCGTAGTGCATTATTATGTTGGAGTACAGTATGAATATAGTTTCAACGAGTACATATTTACTTACAAACTATAACGAGCCGGGAGGACATTGTCCTGCCTTGATAATAAAAAAAACTAAAAATCAACCGCAGCGCCACCTACTGGTTCAAATTCTCTATAAACCATTCTCGGGTCCGCTGAAACACGCACACAAAATTTCATCAAAATCGGTCCAGCCGTTTAGGAGTTCAGTGACATACATACGTACAGAAGAAATTTATATATAAAGATATGTACAATGTCATATGTATAAATAGCATCGAGACAATTTAAAGATAAATAAATGTTTTTTTAAATATCATTGGAGGCAAACGAACAGTCGGTTCACCTGATGTTAAGTGATCACCACCGTCCATAGACACCTGCAACATCAAGAGAGTCAGTCGCAGGTGCGTTACCAGCCTGTGTTTGGGAGGAGGGGAGAGAGCGGCTGGGGAGGGGGGAAATTAGGAAGTGGGCCTCCGGCGCTCTCACTAACTGAATGAAACGCAACAATGCAAGCACTGTTAATTGACGCGGGTGTTTCTGTGGGTCAGGTGGTAGTCCCCCGGGCGAGCCGACTCATTTATGCTGAAACCAGTAATAGCTTCAGCGTGGCTCTACCACCTACGCTTTGCAAATTTTGAGAGCCCTATAATAATATTTTAACTTTGTTTTGTATTCAACTCTTGACTGTATTAAAAGCAAGCCCGAACTTACTACTATATTCAAAGCGGACAAAAATGTTGACCAGGATTGTATCTCAGTATCTGGAGTGTTAACAAAGTTTGTGCCCAAAAAATATACGGTTTTATTCGAACAAATAGATTTATTGTACTTCCTTTAAATATAGAAAACATGGATTATATATATAAAAAAATCCATATATCTGTGAACTAACATAACGGCTTTGCCTTATATAATATGAATTCTCTGTACATGTATTATTAAACCTTCAAATAATAAATCATTAGAGTACTATCCATTTAATTTTTATTATAAATTAACAAATGAACTACAATCGGTTAATATACTATGATTATTGAATAGGTTCGATGTAACGGAATTGTGTAAAACATAATCAGGTCAAGTATGAAAGGACTAGCGTATGTATTGGCAAAAGATTAATTTTGAACTCTTTGTACTATTTCAATTTAAAGCCTTCTTGTTTATGTTTGCTTTCGTATAACCGTAGATTGTAAAACGCTGATATTACAGCGATTGGAATTAAAAATACTTTATACAACTTGGGTCCTCTGAAGGCTCTTACGAATTAAAACCCTACCACAGGTTAAAAAAATAACCAACTTATAGAGAACAGCTAGGAAAAAAACAAAATAAGATTCCATTTTTTTAAGTTTTTTTTTGCAAGTTATTAGAAGTCCTTGAGAGTGATTTTTTAGCTTGAAATGAAATCGTGCGCGCGGTATAACACATCAGGAGGTTAGGTAATGAATAGTTTCTTTTAAAATATAAAGGGTATCTTTTAAATATATATTTTTTAATTTTTCTTGTGTACTTCATTTAATGAAACCTTTTTTTTTCTTATTTATTGGAAAACTAACTAACAGCTATAGTTATAATAATTAAAAATTAGACAAAAAAAAATACTTTAAAAAGAAATCACACAATTTTAGTAAAAAAACATTAATTGTTGACACAGTAAATCTCGAGTTCACAAGTTCACTGGTGCACAAATTTAATTGTGGCGTGTGCCTGTCAACGGCACAGTATAATCTCTTACATTCATACTGTGTCAACTGTGAGCCAAGCAGGCTTCTGTATGCTAGGCTCTTTGTAGAGAAAACTTTTTTTTTTGATCATATAACATTATGACTTTACTCAAATTTTACTACTACTAAGAAATTTAGCTATGGAACAATCTCCCAGCCAGTGTACAATTCCCTAAGCTTCCTATAACATGGGGTCCTTCAAGTGTAACGTGAAGAAATATTAACGCTTGCCCAACTCCTCCCGCCACCGTAGCTGGACCTGAGGGGATGGGCCGGGGGGCCCATCTCCTCATTGCACAGGTCCGGCGGACGAGGGGGGACAGCCGGTGTGTACCTCTATAGGTAGAAGCCCGGCGGCCACCTACAAGGTTGATAAGCTTGAATAATCCCTTGCCGCCCCCACAAAACGGTCTGTCGGTACACCGTGGGGTTTTAGTCTGTGCGAGTCGGACATAACCCACCCTCTCCCACGGGAGGGTGGCGTATCCATAAAGGATTTCCCCACGTTAAAAAAAAAAGGCCGGCATGGCAGCTGCAACCGGCGAGGGATAGCGTATCTCTCGGTAGTCGCCATTGTTTTTGGATTGTACTATGCTCACCATCAGGCACAGTGCAGTCACTTTGCTGTACTACAATAAAAAATAGATGATTTTGGCACCCCATAAAATTGCCGCTTGGGGCAGGTGTCCCGATATCCGGGACATTGAGCTTTGTTATTTCACTCATAATTTCCCGACGTCGTAAACTTATCAATGTTGGGAGTTCTTAAACTTTCCTCCATATGTATGTCTACACTTGTTATTTTTACCCAATCTACCACAAGCTACAAAATTAAACAGATACATATCTCTTCAAACCAGCTTGATTCGTCGTTAATAATAACAACCACTTTTCATGAAAAAAATTCTTCAGCTCCTATCCTTCCATAATTTTTAATATACGTGCTATCATTTAGAGCGTACCTACTGAATGAATTAAATAATTAAAAATATCTAAACTGTATTAACAGTGTTCGGAGCACGCGATCACTCGATGCACCGATTGCCTACTCAAACAGTCACCTGCACTTTGATTAACCCAGTTTTAAAAGTTTACTTACCTTTTTGATAATAATAAAAGTATTAAATGGTTTTTGTACAGTTGAAATAACAAAATGATTAAATATGTGGTTTGAATTACATAAATAGTGTGATACAGGCACTCTTATCCGACATATTTAGGTACACTTTTATTAAGAAGGGATTATAAAGAGGGACGGGGTGGTTATGCCTTGCTTATTTTTGGTGACATGGCCTTCGGAGGTCTAAATGGCGATCACGTCTGCAATATTTACTCTTTATTTTTTTATCTCTAAGTCTTAAAGAAACTTGCAAGAGATTTTGTGAAAATTATGCCAATGCAAACGCGAACATAGATAAGTGTCTTGATTACTTTTGCTGGCAAGAGCGAGTGGCAAGTCGAAATCAGGAAAATTCTACACGAGCAATAGGTACTTGACCGGTTCGTAATACTTAGAAAGGAACAAGAAAATCTTAAGCATGTTTGTGATTAAAAACAGTAACATTCTAAGACAATAGGTCTTGAGAAGTGCTTTGAATTGCGAGCATTCTAAAATACCATATTGTCATGTTAAGTTGCAAGAACGTATATTTTCACTTAAAGTTAATATTCACGCGAATCCAGCCTAAGTTTGTTGTTACTTAATTTAGATAAAAGTAACGTGAGCGGTTAAAAGCAACCTTGAAATCTTTAAACTAAGAATTATATAAAAAATGTAATACTTCTTAAATTGTATCTATAATTAATATTCAATAGTTTTTTTTTTGTATTATAGCAGGCAAACGAACAGGTGGGTCACCTGATGTTAAGTGATCACCACCGTCCTTAGACACTTGCAACACCAAGGTAGTCGCAAGTGCGTTGGCAGTCTGTTTGTGGCAGGAAGGGGGGACGAGCAGGAGGGAGAAGGGAGTGGGAGAAGAGAGATGGGCATCCGGCACTCTCACTGACCGAACGAAAAGCAAACAACGCAAGCACCGTTACTTCACGTCGGTTTTCGGTGAGAGGATGGTACTACCCCGGGCGAGCCGACCCATTCACGCCGAAACCAGTCAGCGTGGCTCTACCACCTATAAAATATAGTGACATCGTTGGCAGCAATGAAAAAAAGAAATCAACGAATAGCTGTCTTTGCACGCCACGCTCTTTCCCTGGAAAGAGTTCGCGTCTAAAGAGAATAAATTACAATCACCCGTGAATTCACGTAAGACAGCAATTAAGGACGGATAACAAACCTCGCTGTTTTTTATACTTTGGTGTGCGATATATTTTTTTAATGCATAGTAAGTTAATAGGGAGGCACAGGCACAGATGGCGCTAGCATAATTGGTTCTTGTCACCGAGTTGTCAACGTCAAACATTTTTATCGTACGTACTGACCCTTCGTCTTCCGAATTAAGACGAAAAGCTCAAAATGGCGGACGATAAGTAAAAACTTTGTGCCATCGGTAGTGACACTTATGTACCTATACATCTATATTCTTTTCTTCAAGCTTTATCTATGATCGCAATAATACATTTATCTAAATGGCAATTTGATACATTATATAGTTTTGTTTAAATTTTTTTATGTTTTTTGTACATAATTATAGTTCATTTATAAAATGTGTCGTTTTTATTTTATGATCGATTAGTATGCCTATTATATATGACAAATGTAACTTCAACTTATTATTTTATATTTTTTTCAGTCCAATTATAAGTTATGTAGCTTGTTTTTAAAAATTACTTTTATTTTTAATTTATTTTACTCTTGTGTGCTAGTGGTGTATAGTTGTGGCCTAGGTAATAGTATTTAGTATTTTATAGGTCTTCGTTATCTAACTAAGACCTATAAAATAAAGATATATAAGATGTTCAATCTGCACTCTTTTACTTGTAAGTTCCCACCTGTCATTTTTTGACACGAGCTTGACAATACACCAGAACCAACGACTATGCGCCATCTAGCGGGACAAATAAGCAGTATACCTCCCCATTGTGGCGACTACAACAAAGTATTGAAATACATAGCAAATATAAAGTGTTTAATTATCAAAATAAAATGGTAAAATTAAAACAATGTTGTATTTGCCATGTTATATTTATTTATTTTCCAGTAAATATAAAAACAAATCGATAGTATTAAGTGTGTACGTTATCATATATTATAATTCATAATTAAAAATGTCTCATTATTGTTGTCTAATTATATTGACATTAAGTTTTATACATAGAGTTTACATATTTTATTTCCCTAACAGCCATATCAACGCAAAAATCAAGAACACGTTTAATATGAATCATATTTATTCATATAAATGATTTAAGTAAAATTTGTTATAACTTTATTTTACGTAAGCCATATAATAAGGTAAGACAAGGTTTACTAATATTCTTAAAGTAATTTACAAAAAATATTATACTCCAAAAAAGAGTAAGTAATGACTTCAATAAAAAACGGTTTGTTACTTTTTTTAAAATAAATGTTGAAATTTTTTGGACCTTTTGATATTTTGTTATTACACATTTAGAATACGAGTATCGTATTTTTGCATAGTCAATATTTCTTCAATATTATACTATTTAAATCCGAAATACTACACATAACAACAGTACATTAGCAATTTCTCGTAGTTTCGTACGGGTTTTCTATGTAGTAATTATTTTCGAACTTTTTTTCTTCGGTAACCAATCTTCGATATTATTACTGCCATTGTCGAGTAGATCACAATGTTACAAGTGTATTGTGATAATTTCAATGTCGTAACAAGATGGTGGTCTTCTTGTTAGAACTTTCGAATGAGTTTTTGTGGCATCTCAGAATTCATACTCTGTGGTATTATTTTCCATTCACTTCAATTGTCCACAACAACCGAACTATATTACGTAAAACAACACCAATATAACAAAATATAGGGTCAAATGGCACAAGATTATATATAAAATCTATTATATGACAGAACCGGCCAAAAACTCCACCCTTTTTTTTCTAGATACCTAAGTACATAAAAATGACTGACGGAAAAATGACGGATGTTCACACAAACTTTCATCCCTTTTTTCACCACCTTAGGGCTTGCATTTCCAAAATTCTTTTCTTAAAACTCAATTACAGTATAGAAACAATCCGCATGAAAACTTTTCACGATCCTAGCGCCAGTATTCTGGGGTATGCAGTGATATATATATATATATATACTGATATATCAGTCAGTGATTCAATCATTTGAAAAATAATTGAAACTGTTTATTTTATACCTATAATAAAGTCGCTTCTCACGTCTTTGTCTTTGTGTTTCTTTAATTCTTCTAAACTACGGAACGGATTGTGATATGATTTTTATTATTATTTAGCGAATTAATGCTGGAAAGTTTATATCGATACCGCAAACACAACATACTCACAAAATATAGATAAAAGTAAACTGTTGTGTTGGAATAAAATCGTAAGCACTAGATTCTGTGCACTTATTAAATGAATTACATCAAAATTAATGTATTAAGGAATTGGATACATTAAATAAATTAATACCTAAAAACCAGCTTTTATACAAATGCACTTAAAAGTATAGTCGGATTTATTATTTCAATATGTGGCGGCCATTTTGAAATTCGCCATTTTGTTTTTATATCATTTTCGTGTATTGTCAATAAGACTGAACAAAGATGCAAAATTGCAAAGTCTAAGGGAACCTGTTCTAATTGAGACTGCAAGATTTAATTTAAGAAAAAACTAACAAACATTGCAAGCTAAATAAAAATGCCTACAGAATCATCCGCTATAGTATATCCTCTATACATAACCAATAAAAATCCTTTTATGTTTTACATATTTGTTATATTTACATTAATAACCAATACTCAAAAATTAAAAATAACTTCTTCAAATGAAAAAATTATAGTTCTGTTTTTTTTTCTAACTGACCTACCAAGGTCTTAACGGCTTTACTGGACTACTAAGACGAGCGCTTAAGGCACTCAGCCGATTTTATTTGACAACTTGCTCAAGGGTGCGCGGCACACCTCGGCTTGGGCTGTTGCCTGATACATGCAATTCGCGACCTATCTGAGGTAACCTAAGCTAATTATTCATACATATATGAATTGTTGAAACATACGTGTACCAAGCATACATACCACAGTATACAGTATAGATATGTGAGATAGGTCTGAAGTCTCTGTATGGTATAAAAAATTAAACACCAGTCATTAAACTAGTACCAGAGCTACTTTGTAATTTGGCTATCTCCTCTTTAAACCTGGCTATTGTTTCTTTAGCGAGGCTCAGCTTCTCCTTAAGATCCGATATCTCTGATCGTACTTTCGTTTGTGCTGATATTATCTTGTCTAATGTCTTGTCTTTCTTCTCTTCAACTGGAAACAATATGGTTATTCATTATTGTATCGTAAAATTCTCTTTGATTTCCGACATTTTCCTTTTTAGAGTCCCCATTTAACCTCCTTAGAAGTTATTAAATTTTAAGCGTAACAATGTGAAACTTAAGCAAATTTTTAAGGCCTCAATAAGTTTTTAGTACTATTCCTACATTGACATAGTCCTAGGAATTGTTAAACTTAGTATTAGCATGTTAGTGCAGCAGTCACTTTTTCTTTAGCGGTTCTTATACAAACACCTGATGTGGTAGAAGAATTGAGTCATTTAGAAAAAAAACCAGTAAGATGTCATTTTTTTATTGTGCCTATTTTTTATATATACCCAAAATTTATTCAGACCTTCTATTCAACATGATATGATTGGATAATGGCAATAGACCTTCACCCATAAATAATTCATTTTTTAAGTTTCTATACTAATACTTCAGTGTCCATTTTTGCACTTGATTACTATTAAGCTAATTTTCCGTGAGTAGCTTCATTTCGATGGGACTCCCATCAATTTCCTGTACGAAAACTCTCGACTGTGGTAAGTAGTAGGGGTAACAGGAATAAAATATGTTGATTTGATGACTCTTAAAAATGTGTTACTAACTGGGATTTTTTTTGTTAAATCTGATGATAATCATCCAAATTATTCGAAAAAATACTTGTCCTACAAAATGTATGGTATGATCAAAGAGTTCCCTCCTTCCAACATCGATAAGGTCGTCGAAAATTTAACAGTCATATTGTCCTAAAAATTACGTGGTACATTATTCCGGTCCTACGCTCAGAAATTGTTAATATCACAATACCATTTTTCTCATTACAAACTGTATTACAAAAATATTACATATTAGGTTAGTCTGTTCTCTGTCCAAATGAAACAATGTCCTACAAGGAAACTGTATGTATGTATGTAGAAGTATGTATCACTAGGCCGACAAGAATTGTCATTTTTTCATTTTCCTATTTGTAACAAATGATACAGTGAATACATCTTCTTTAAATTTAATTAACTTTATTTTTTTGTAAACTCAGAACAAATAAACTAAGTATAAATATGTGTGTTAAAATATAAAAAATGTCACTTATGTTCGACACTAACGTGAGATACCTAATACGCAATACTTAATGTGTACCGGTGTGATTCAGCTGTAGTAGCAAAATACAGAAAATAGATTGATTTCTAATTTATTGAATTTCAAATATAATTTCAAAACTTATTTAAATCATTACATAGTATAAAACAAAGTCCCCTACCGCGTCTGTCTGTCTGTCTGTTCGCGATAAACTCAAAAACTACTGAACGGATTTGCAAACGGTTTTCACCAGTGGATAAAGTGATTCATGAGGAACGGTTTTGTATATAATTTGTCAAGGATTTTTTATAATCAGGGCGGGACAACGTCTGCCGGGCTCGCTAGTTCTAATATAATTACTACTTAGTAAATGTCTATAACTTTTGAAATTAAAGTGCAAAAACCCTGTCTTTATTTCTGTATGCCTAAATTCTCTATGCCATCTTTCTCTCTGTATAGCTCAGTTCTCAAAATCACTACAGACCAAACCCGGTCATTTCTACCACACACTTAAGTTACAATCTGGTGACGGTTGTAGGAACCTTGTGGCTACAAGAAGCACAGAACAAAGTTGGGAAAGTGGGAATCAAAGACTATCTTTACAGGAAGCTAATGTATAGGAGTAGATGTTATTTGACAGAATAGGTAGACGTAAAAATGAAAAAAATCTCTTACAATCTGTATCATGTGCCCAAGGACCATTGGTGATCGGTTTCACATTGTTTAGAAGGTGCTGCATGAGCTGTGTAGGTTCCTGGAA
>MU159819.1:63263-83076 GCA_015888305.1 Antheraea pernyi | reverse complement strand
AAAATAAATGTTGAAATTTTTTGGACCTTTTGATATTTTGTTATTACACATTTAGAATACGAGTATCGTATTTTTGCATAGTCAATATTTCTTCAATATTATACTATTTAAATCCGAAATACTACACATAACAACAGTACATTAGCAATTTCTCGTAGTTTCGTACGGGTTTTCTATGTAGTAATTATTTTCGAACTTTTTTTCTTCGGTAACCAATCTTCGATATTATTACTGCCATTGTCGAGTAGATCACAATGTTACAAGTGTATTGTGATAATTTCAATGTCGTAACAAGATGGTGGTCTTCTTGTTAGAACTTTCGAATGAGTTTTTGTGGCATCTCAGAATTCATACTCTGTGGTATTATTTTCCATTCACTTCAATTGTCCACAACAACCGAACTATATTACGTAAAACAACACCAATATAACAAAATATAGGGTCAAATGGCACAAGATTATATATAAAATCTATTATATGACAGAACCGGCCAAAAACTCCACCCTTTTTTTTCTAGATACCTAAGTACATAAAAATGACTGACGGAAAAATGACGGATGTTCACACAAACTTTCATCCCTTTTTTCACCACCTTAGGGCTTGCATTTCCAAAATTCTTTTCTTAAAACTCAATTACAGTATAGAAACAATCCGCATGAAAACTTTTCACGATCCTAGCGCCAGTATTCTGGGGTATGCAGTGATATATATATATATATATACTGATATATCAGTCAGTGATTCAATCATTTGAAAAATAATTGAAACTGTTTATTTTATACCTATAATAAAGTCGCTTCTCACGTCTTTGTCTTTGTGTTTCTTTAATTCTTCTAAACTACGGAACGGATTGTGATATGATTTTTATTATTATTTAGCGAATTAATGCTGGAAAGTTTATATCGATACCGCAAACACAACATACTCACAAAATATAGATAAAAGTAAACTGTTGTGTTGGAATAAAATCGTAAGCACTAGATTCTGTGCACTTATTAAATGAATTACATCAAAATTAATGTATTAAGGAATTGGATACATTAAATAAATTAATACTTAAAAACCAGCTTTTATACAAATGCACTTAAAAGTATAGTCGGATTTATTATTTCAATATGTGGCGGCCATTTTGAAATTCGCCATTTTGTTTTTATATCATTTTCGTGTATTGTCAATAAGACTGAACAAAGATGCAAAATTGCAAAGTCTAAGGGAACCTGTTCTAATTGAGACTGCAAGATTTAATTTAAGAAAAAACTAACAAACATTGCAAGCTAAATAAAAATGCCTACAGAATCATCCGCTATAGTATATCCTCTATACATAACCAATAAAAATCCTTTTATGTTTTACATATTTGTTATATTTACATTAATAACCAATACTCAAAAATTAAAAATAACGTCTTCAAATGAAAAAATTATAGTTCTGTTTTTTTTTCTAACTGACCTACCAAGGTCTTATCGGCTTTACTGGACTACTAAGACGAGCGCTTAAGGCACTCAGCCGATTTTATTTGACAACTACCTCAAGGGTGCACGGCACACCTCGGATTGGGCAGTTGCCTGATACATGCAATTCGCGACCTATCTGAGGTAACCTAAGCTAATTATTCATACATATATGAATTGTTGAAACATACGTGTACCAAGAATACATACCACAGTATACAGTATAGATATGTGAGATAGGTCTGAAGTCTCTGTATGGTATAAAAAATTAAACACCAGTCATTAAACTAGTACCAGAGCTACTTTGTAATTTGGCTATCTCCTCTTTAAACCTGGCTATTGTTTCTTTAGCGAGGCTCAGCTTCTCCTTAAGATCCGATATCTCTGATCGTACTTTCGTTTGTGCTGATATTATCTTGTCTAATGTCTTGTCTTTCTTCTCTTCAACTGGAAACAATATGGTTATTCATTATTGTATCGTAAAATTCTCTTTGATTTCCGACATTTTCCTTTTTATAGTCCCCATTTAACCTCCTTAGAAGTTATTAAATTTTAAGCGTAACAATGTGAAACTTAAGCAAATTTTTAAGGCCTCAATAAGTTTTTAGTACTATTCCTACATTGACATAGTCCTAGGAATTGTTAAACTTAGTATTAGCATGTTAGTGCAGCAGTCACTTTTTCTTTAGCGGTTCTTATACAAACACCTGATGTGGTAGAAGAATTGAGTCATTTAGAAAAAAAACCAGTAAGATGTCATTTTTTTATTGTGCCTATTTTTTATATATACCCAAAATTTATTCAGACCTTCTATTCAACATTATATGATTCGATAATGGCAGTAGACCTTCACCCATAAATAATTCATTTTTTAAGTTTCTATACTAATACTTCAGTGTCCATTTTTGCGCTTGATTACTATTAAGCTAATTTACCGTGAGTAGCTTCATTTTGATGAGACTCTCATCAATTTCCTGTACGAAAACTCTCGATTGTGGTAAGTAATAGGGGTAGCAGGAATAAAATATATTGATTTGATGACTCTTAAAAACGTGTTACTAACTGGGTTTTTTTTTGTTAAATCTGATGATAATTATCCAAATTATTCGAAAAAATATTTGTCCTACAAAATGTATGGTATCATCAAAGAGATCCTTCCAACATCGATAAGGAGGTCATCGAAAATTTAACAGTCATATTGTCCTAAAAATTACGTGGTACATTATTCCGGTCCTACGCTCAGAAATTGTTAATATCACAATACCATTTTTCTCATTACAAACTGTATTACAAAAATATTACATATTAGGTTAGTCTGTTCTCTGTCCAAATGAAACAATGTCCTACAAGGAAACTGTATGTATGTATGTAGAAGTATGTATCACTAGGCCGACAAGAATTGTCATTTTTTCATTTTCCTATTTGTAACAAATGATACAGTGAATACATCTTCTTTAAATTTAATTAACTTTATTTTTTTGTAAACTCAGAACAAATAAACTAAGTATAAATATGTGTGTTAAAATATAAAAAATGTCACTTATGTTCGACACTAACGTGAGATACCTAATACGCAATACTTAATGTGTACCGGTGTGATTCAGCTGTAGTAGCAAAATACAGAAAATAGATTGATTTCTAATTTATTGAATTTCAAATATAATTTCAAAACTTATTTAAATCATTACATAGTATAAAACAAAGTCCCCTACCGCGTCTGTCTGTCTGTCTGTTCGCGATAAACTCAAAAACTACTGAACGGATTTGCAAACGGTTTTCACCAGTGGATAAAGTGATTCATGAGGAACGGTTTTGTATATAATTTGTCAAGGATTTTTTATAATCAGGGCGGGACAACGTCTGCCGGGCTCGCTAGTTCTAATATAATTACTACTTAGTAAATGTCTATAACTTTTGAAATTAAAGTGCAAAAATCCTATCTTTATTTCTGTATGCCTAAATTCTCGATGCCATCTTTCTCTCTGTATAGCTCAGTTCTCAAAATCACTCTCTTACAGACCAAACCTGGTCACTTCTACCACACACTTAAGTTACAATCTGTTGACAGTAGCTGGAACGTTCTGGATACAAGAAGCACAGAACAAAGTTATTCTGGCTATCTTTACAGGAAGCTAATGTATAGGGGTAGATGTTATTTGAAAGAATAGGTAGATGTAAAAATTAAAAATTTCTTACAATCAGTATCATGTGCCCAAGGGCCATTGGTGATCGGTTTCACATTGTTTAGAAGGTGCTGCATGAGCTGTGTAGGTTCCTGGAAAACGATCTCTTCATATGATTCACTAACAAGTGCACGCCCTACGGTAGGTGGAGCTCCCTCTGTTACCGGTGATTGAAACAGTTTTAATATATGGTATAGTGTTACCTGTTGAACGAATAAAAGCTTTAAGTTTATCAGGTTATGAAACATTTTTAAGTTTACAAAATAACAATGCTTCACCCGACCATAGGTAGAATGCTGTTCAAATGCGATGCATTTAGGGATATAGTTTATATCTGAAAAATGGTTGTCATACTTTTCCTTTATATTTTTATAATCTCATGTCTTAGTATATTTGAATTATATAAATGGCTGAATAAATACAACATAGTGTTATATCATGATATAATTAAATTTTAACTTTCTTGTGCTAATTAATATAATATACAAAACTGAATGTTAATTAATATTAAAAGCATTATGCTTGTATTTAGCGAATAATTTGTAATAATTACTCCTGCCTGACATTTTTATTGATGAACAAAAAGTTACAACATAATTTATATATTTTCTTTTTATTCTATTTATAGTGTACACTTGTTAGTTTTATATTAAAGACTTTTTAAGATTCCTACATTTATAGTATATTTAAAATCTTTCGACTTTAGTGTAATAAATAAAAAAATTATAAATATGTATTTTTATAACAATGTAAAAAGACTTTAAGGCCGGCAATTGCGACTCCGCTTGTGTTGCTAGTGTCTGACAGTGGTGATCATTTACCATCAGGTGACACATCTGTACATTTGCCCCTATGATGTAAAAAAAATTGAACATCTTTTATCAAGTACAGTATCACCTGATAATTAACGTTTTATATAAGATCTTATGGTGCGTCTAATAATATGGCCAGGGACTGTATACATGCATTTTTATTGTTTAGAGTTTTGACAATAATTTTATTATAGTCAACCAAAAGTATATGTTCTTAAAATATTAAGAAGGTAGTTTCAAGTGAACAAGGTCACAGAATATAATTAAGTATATAGGTTATATACTCACTGGTCTTTCATTAGGATCATGGAAGTAGATTTTTATGACAATTTCAAACTCTCCCCAACCTGTCTCCATAAGCTCGTAGGGTGGTTTAGTGACAATTCTATTTGGATTTGTATAACTCTCGTGGAGTTTGAAATGAACCTTCTTAATGTAAGCTGACATGTCTTCATTGGCATATGGCTTGACATATACAGTCCATTGGTGGGTATGACCATCTTCCTCACGTTTTTTACCAAAATAACGAGCTATGTTGCCGTACACTATTGGCTTTACTATAACTAGGCCCTGAAATATTGTATAACTTGATATAAGATTGATAGAAGCAGAATAATTTTATATAATATTTATCGTTCATTACCAAAAAATGTTGGCCATATACCTAGCATAGGTTATAAATAGTAATGTAATGTATATTATGAGGGGTGTGTATCTCATATGATGGAAACAAGGCTAATTCTCAGGGCTAACAGTTTATTCAACACAACAAAAGTACAATCGTGGTGTTCACTAGATATTATATGTAAAACACGGTAAACTAAACAAAGGAAGCGCGTGCGTGTGCGTCGTAGGCGCATGTCAATAAGCAAGCGTCAAGCCGTCACGAGTGCTTGGGCAGACTGTCTTGGCGCGAGGACGCGGCGTCGCCTCGTACGATCGCACGCGCATGCGCAGAGACAGATTTTGTCTCAGAGGCGCAGGCGCTCGGGCAAACAGCCCCGAGTGACGCGGTAAGGTAATATCGCGGCGGGTTGGTTTACTATATACTCCCCCTCTAGTCCAGGGGAACGCCCTCGCTCCTGGACTAGGACTCTAGCCTTTGTTACTGGACGTCCTCTCTTCCTTTTTGGGATAACGGGACTAGGTGGTGAATTGTCATCTCTACCTCTGTAGACTGATATATCCTGTGTATGAAATTTACCAAGGATCTCACTAGGGTGATCTACATGCGACAATGTATAAGTCGTTGGACTTACCTTACTCGCGATTCGGTATGGACCATCGCGTTTTGGAGCAAACTTAGCAGTTATATTCTTTTGAGCATTACTGAGCACGTGAGACTTGAGAAGTACTAAGTCACCTACCTGAAAGTTTTCTGCAGGACGACGTGACTGATCAGCGTAATCTTTGGTTTTATCTTGCTGGGTTTCTACACGTTCTCGTATTTCTGAAAATGAATTTACAAACTTCCTTAGGTAAGGAGTTATTTGAGGGACGAAATTATCTTTTCCCATGATAGTACGAAAGTCATGTGTGACCTCGGTGAGAGATCTCATTTCTCTCGCAAAAGTGAGATATGCTGGAGACATACCCGTCGTTCGGCATTTAGCGCTATTTAATGCGAAACGGATTAGTGCTAACTTCTCTGGCCAGGAGTTATGGTGTTTTCCTACAAGATGTGCTAGCATTGCTTTCAGATCTCGGTTTTTTCTTTCTGCGGGATTAGCTTCTGGGTGATATAGTGGAACAAAATTTTGTTTTATTCCCAGAACAGACATGCATTGATGCATGACTGCAGAAATGAACTGAACTCCGTTATCCGATATAATACGACGAGGCAATCCGTATCTCATGAAGAATTCCTCTATAAGAACCTGAGCGCAGGCTTCTGCTGTTGCATCTCTGAGTGGGAAAAGCTCTACCCACCTCGTGGTTGTATCTTCAATGAGTAAAATCCAACGCTCCCCCTGATTTCCATCTGGTAGAGGGCCGAAAAGATCAATAGCTAACACTTCGTTGCGTTGATTCATCACCGGTGTTTGAAGTAAACCAGGTGGTTTACTGTTATTCGCTTTATAACGCTGACAATGGATACAGGCTTTGATGTAATCGGTTATTATTCTTCGCATTCCTGTAAAATAAAATAATTGCGCTACCTTGTGGTAGGTTCGGTCAATTCCTGGATGTCCTGCTAATTCAGAATCATGTAGTTCTTTGAGAACTGGTATTATTTGTTCAGTAGGAATGACCAGTTGAGGAGACTCGCAGTCTGAATCAGGGTTGTATCGATACAAAACTCCTTGGTTCAAGAGGTATCCTCTTTCATTCCACCTCTGGGCAGCAACCTCATCGGTGCTTTCTAGTTCTTTAATTATTTTCGTCACTTCCGGGTCTGAGAGTTGTTCTCGGCGTAACTGGTTAGGAGACTTAGCAGGTAGGTCAATTATTATAGAGCATATACCGCAGTTGTCGCGTGTTTCAATTGAGCAAATAGGCCTGCTCAAGGTGTCTGCTATGACGTTAGCCTTACCTGGTGTATATTGAAACTTAATATCAAACGACTGGAGCTTTAAGGCCCATCGAACTAACCTTCCAGTTGGTGATTTTAATGATAAGAGCCAACGTAGTGGTTGATGATCACTCCCGATGACAACTGGCTGACCATCCAGATACGAGCGAAAACGCTCAACTCCCCAAACCACGGCGAGTGCCTCTCTTTCCGTAGTGGAGTAATTTCGTTCTGCGTCGTTTAAGAGACGACTAGCGTATTCTATAGGCCTCTCTTCTTTACCTTCCCCTTGTAACAAAACTGCACCTAGAGCGTAGTTGCTGGCGTCTGTGCGAAGGACGAAGGGATTGTTGAAGTCTGGCTGTACCAGTACTGGTGCTGATGTGAGTAATCTTTTTAATTCGGCAAAAGCATAGGACTGTTCCGAGCCCCAGATCCAAACATTGTTCTTCCGTGTTAAACGTGTTAATGGTTCAGCTACTTTTGAGAAATTCGGAATAAATTTCCGAAACCATGAACATGTTTGCAGAAAGGTTCGCAGATGTTTTAAATTTGCAGGCTCCTTCATGTCCATTACCGCGCTTACCTTTTGAGGGTCGGTGGAAATACCTTCTTGTGTAATCACATGTCCGAGGTATCTTACACTTTCTCTTGCGAAAGCACATTTCTTCCGATTTACTTGAAGATTAAATTCTTCGAGACGTTTCATCACCAGGTCGAGGTCTTTTAGGTGTTTTTGGTACCCTTCAGATATTATCAAAATGTCATCTAAATACCCTAAGATAGTTACCTCCTTTAATGATGAGCAGGAGCGGAATCGGTCGATCAGGCGCTGGAAAGTCGCCGGTGCGTTTTTCAATCCAAATGGCATTTTTTTGAAACGATACGTACCAAGAGGACATATGAAGGCGGTTTTGTCTTTATCAGACTCCCTTAATCTTACTTGCCAGTACGAGGAACGAAGATCTAGAGTACTCATGTAGCAGTTCCTCTTTGTGCTTTGAAGAAGTTCATCAATACGTGGCATTGGGTAAGTGTCAGACTTTGTTATGGCATTAAGACGTCTGTAGTCAACACAAAACCGTATGGTGCCATCAGACTTCGGCACTAACAATGCCGGCGAAGACCAAGCTGACTCGCATTCTTCGATAATGTCTTCTTCAAGCATTTTGTCGATTTCTTTCTTCATTAATTCCTTTCTTGTCGGATTAAGACGGTACGGTGGCACGGCAATCGGTGGGTGGTTACCCGTCTCAATGCAGTGCTCTGCGTAAGGAGTTGAACTTACCTTAGGTTCAAAAATATTCGCGTGATTAACAAGGACTTCAGTGAGCGCGCTACGCTCAGCTGGATTAAGATGAGAACCTTCATCATCACGGAGAACATATACAGAAGAGCAGCTGATACCTCTAGCGATAGGTTCATAAAGCAGCTGATATTGAATATTCTTATTATTACTAAAATACCAATTTTGTTTACTAAAGTCTAATACTACTCCTGCAGCAGTAATAAAATCAATGCCAAGGAGAGTTTCATTATCGTTAGAATTTGGTAAAATTATAAAAGGAACTGTAATGATTATACACTCTAAGCTTACCTCCAAACACGTAGTAAAAACTTCCATTTCTCGAACGTGACCATCGGCGAGTTTGATTTGACGCCTAGATGGAACGAGAGGATGATTCCTACGAAGAAGGAGAGTATATAGTGTATGACCTGCTATACAACATTTCGCGGCGGTATCTATTAATGCTGTACCGTTAACACCCAAAATCTCTATTTTGAAAATTGGACGTAATGTATTATTCGTAAAGGGCCCCTCGCGACTGTTTGCAGGCATAAATACATGGTCATTACAATTTAAAACATTTATACACTCATCATTTAAAACAGTATGCATATATAAAATATCCTTAAAATTATTATTATTATTATTTATAACGTTCAAATTTTTATTTGAAAACGTACTATAATTATTATGCGTATCCGAAAATTCGACACTATAAAAACTTTCTTTACATTTATAATTATTATCACGCACTTCCGCGGGCGAATTGTTAGTTAAATTGGGCTCACCTTTATTGTCCATCAACTTACGACACTGATCCTTGTAATGTCCGTAACGTTTGCAGTACGAACACAGCGGGCGTCGTTTCTTTATTATAGACGCGGGCGGTGACGTCACGCGCTGTGAGCTCGGCACGGTTGCGTCACGGGTTGCGGGAGGCGGTGCTATCGGACGGTTAGCAACGCAAGTTGGCGGCGCTGTCGAAAACGGCGGCATGGCGCGGGCGGGTACCCCTCCGACCGGCGTCGTGCCAGGCGGTACCGGGCACTGGTATGCGTTTGCGCCGAAATTGAGTCGCGTATATCTCCTCTCCCCCTCGCTGAAAGATTCTTCAACACTTCTAGATAAATTTAATAATTCGTGAAACGACGAAAATTCCTCTCTACGTATTCTTTTTTTTATTCTCGTATGTAAAAGACCGTAGGTAATGTCTAATTTGGCATTTTCTGATAGGTCGTTTTTGGGTAATTTGGCGAATAGTGCACGTATTTTTGATACGAATAAGTCGGTATTTTCATTAAGCTGTGGATGATCAAAAATATCAAGATATATTTTGTGTGGAGGTCGTCGGTCGTCGAATGCGCTTAACAGGTTGTCTTTGGCTTCTGCCCATCCAGTTACTTGATCTTTTATTCCTTGCCACCAGATGGCAGCATCACCGAGCAGCAGCATTGATAAACCCCTTACTACGTTATAGTCTGACACTCCAACGCAATCAATGTAGCTTTCTACGCTATCAATGAATGTAGACACTGATTCCGATACTGTACCACTGAATGTAGCTCGGCAGCGGGCTAGAGTAGCCTGTGAGTTCCCGATTGTATTGGATTCTCCCATTATATGCTGAAATATTTCTTTTATAGCTTCCGTTTGCGTTCTTTGCAACGAAGAAATAAGTGATGTTACACTTTCCTGTGAGAATGTAGTTTCTGCAGGTATTGGGGTTGAAGTTGAGGCGCCGCCAGAGATTTGCTCGCAGCGGGGGCGCTGTGGAGTCTCTTCTTCGGCGGGAATTTGCACGTCCGGGACGGGGGGTTTGGGTATGCATGTTGCATCATCCTCGTCACGGCGGTTACCACTTCTTGTCTGCATCTCGAAACCCAATAGTGTTATACACTTGCACAATAAATACAAAATGTTATTTTGTATACTGACACGGCACTATAATGTTGTATAATAGTTATACGACGCTTTAAATTTTCACTAACACACGTTGTGGCGCCATATATGAGGGGTGTGTATCTCATATGATGGAAACAAGGCTAATTCTCAGGGCTAACAGTTTATTCAACACAACAAAAGTACAATCGTGGTGTTCACTAGATATTATATGTAAAACACGGTAAACTAAACAAAGGAAGCGCGTGCGTGTGCGTCGTAGGCGCATGTCAATAAGCAAGCGTCAAGCCGTCACGAGTGCTTGGGCAGACTGTCTTGGCGCGAGGACGCGGCGTCGCCTCGTACGATCGCACGCGCATGCGCAGAGACAGATTTTGTCTCAGAGGCGCAGGCGCTCGGGCAAACAGCCCCGAGTGACGCGGTAAGGTAATATCGCGGCGGGTTGGTTTACTATAATATTCAAATTTATTGTAATAATATCAAATAATAACGTTCAGTTTATTTCGTAATTATAAATTCTTTTTGTGTTATTAAAAATTTTCAAAATTATCGGTTTAAAATTTCGCTCCATTAATTAGCGTTGATAACTCAGTAGCATGTTTATACTACGGTTATACCTTACCTTGATTCTGCCACCAGAATCCGGCCCAAAATCGGTGGGCATACTCATATCCAAATCTATTTTGGACGACAGTTTGACGGATTTTATGATTTTCTCTCATACAACAAAAACAAACATTAACTGTGTTCTGATATGCTGTCACTTTGACAGTAATTTATTTTGCATAAACTATTAGAGCCACTAGAAACATGTCCTTTAAGTATAATACAAACTATTTTCTAATCTTTCAATGTTGTGTTCTAACAAAATAGCGGCCTATTAAATATTCCTATATATTTTTGTGATATACCGGAACTCGTGCTTCATATGTAACCTTCACCTTTTTCTTTTCATGCAAAGTATTACCAATCGTGTATTCATAACCACCTATCTGCCTAAGGAAAAAATCACCGAATCCTCTTCTTTTGCAAGGTTTTCAGCCGTAAATTCATAGAGCCTGTCCTCCTAACAAGGATACCAGTTTTGCATTGGATATATAGCAAATTAAACACACAAGCTTAAACTAAGGTCCTATAAAGGGCTTTAACTTCTTAGGGGTTACCAACATGAATGTGTAAGTATTGATTGATAGGATCCTAAATTCTGTATGAAACTGATAGAAACTTTTGTTCATGTATACATCGAATAATCGCACGGAGAATTAACTGTAATAGTAGACATGAATTATCTCGACAGAAAATTTAAAACTATTTAGTATTATTAATACATCTATTTTGTGGGGAAAGGAGCGTTAAATCAAATAAGACATAGAACTATTCAATTCTAACTTTATTCTTATTTAAAAAGACAAGTGAACAATGGTCCAACAAGCTCCTTTATACATGCAATATAATTAATTATCATTTATACTAAAGTTTCTTGCCATAATTTATAATGGGCACAAATAATCACAACATTGTTAGTAATATTTTTCGCCATTTATTACATTTATTCGTTAAGATTAAGTAACATTAGGCCGTTAACATTATCGTAAGCTGTTGTTCACAAGAAACTCCTTTCTAACGCCAATGGTTTAAAGTTCCAATGCCACCAATGGTTAAAAATGTAGGAGGAAACGTTCTATAAATGTGCTCATTGTAGTAATTTAAAAACACCATAAACCAAAATGTGCTTTATCGATTAACATATTTACATCTCGATACACAAACAATATATTTTATTTAATCTAAAATTTCTTGATCGACTTGTAATACAGTGTAAGCTCTTTATAGTACGTCATTCCTTGTAACAAATACCTCCTATAACATAGACTTTTTTCTTCGAACTGACTATACGCTACTGGCCAAGCAAGGTCTTAACAGCTTAACCGAACTACAATTACGTAGTCATTCCTTCAATTTGGTCGCTTTACCTTAAATCCCACACATTAATAAAATTTCAATGAGGCAACCATTGTCTATTTTGAAGAATTTAAATGTCAGTAAGTATCAGTTCAGTATTATTATTTATGTCACCATCTTATAAAATGTTTCTATTAAATTTTTACAAACTCTTATAACGAAAACTCTTTTTAACGAAACAAGTTGGATCAATTAAGTTTCGTTATAAAAAGTTCAAACTATTTTAAATATTGGCTTTTTAAAAAAAACTGAAGACAAAAAAATTAAAATTTGTGATCGGCACGTGTTTCCGAATCTATTAATGGGTCCTTTTCCTCTTCCAGTCTTGACGATTTCGAACTAAGTCTCGATGCAGAAACTCTCTGCGTGAAAGTTAAGAGATTAGGTACTAGAGAGGAGCAAGGTGTCGCCGGTGCGGATCGGGACGAAATCCTAGATCCAGGGGATATCCTAGACGTTCTAACAACAGGATAGGCCACTGAGAGTGGTACGTATAAGCTCGATTTTCTCATCTTAAGGGTTTTCTTTACTGTTTCCAAGCGTCGGTGCCGTTTTTCGTCGCTCGGTCTTCTCAGAGTTGATTCCCTGGATGTTTGTGTGGGACTTGTAGGTTGTGGGGGTGATTCACATGCGCCTGCTATTTCTGGCGAGGGGCAGGCGAAGAGGTGTCTCAGACAGTATGGTTCGTGTTCCAAACTCCCTTCCTCTGCGTTTGAAGGTGATCGGTGTACCGGAGGCGATGAGCCCAATCTCGGTTTGCAACCACTTTCACCGTACATTTCACAGTCTATCAGTTCCATGTCGAGGTCGAATGATGGATCCTGAAATGTACATACATGTGATATCAATGAAATATTTCGCATGGTTATATGTGGACGATGGGGTTGTGTGGTATTGTCACATCGTTCAGTGCATTCACTAAAAACGATTGTATCTTTAATGTATTATAATTATACGTGCGTTAAAAAGATAAGCCCATCAAAGTTCTTACTGGTGCTTCACGATGACTGGGTTGTTTTCCAAACCGATGGTAGTTTCGACGTTCATAAGCGCCTTCTTAGAGCCTATATTGAATAAAGTGTTTTTATTTTGATTTTGGTGGTCTCTTTGTAAGTCCGCCTGGCCAACTGCCACCATTAAGTGAAAATCTGTCGTCAAGCACCTGTTAGTGTGATCCGGCAGTTGCATTTGAGAGCCAATTCTTCTAGGCTTATCTTCTTAGACCACATTGTCACTATCAGGTGAGACTGTGGAGAAAATTGTTGGCTAATAGGGCTCAATGGTTTTGTCAGACACTTGAATAACACCTGGCATAGTGGTGCGTTTAGACATATCCCGTTTCGTGATCAGCCGATATATATTCAGTAATTAAACAATCTACCCACTTTTGTAATACGGTTGTCAATCTTCAGAAGCATTTGAATGCTAACTGAAAAAACAAAAGCTACCTAATTAGTTGAGGACAATTGTTTGCTACTAAAGAATTTAATACATACAATGGAGTGTACGGGTGACGTGATGAGGTTTTCTCTGAACGCATGTGGTGGGTCTCGACGACGAGGTTGAGGCGGTGCTGCTGTCTCGGGAGTGTTAAGGACGCGTGCCGTTGTAGGTGGAGGCATGATCCTTGTCTCTCGTGGTTCCGTCAGAGAGGACAGCGATCGTAGAAGCGTCCGTCCGCAACCCACCGCACCACATTCTTCGTAGTTGCTCGCGCACGAGTATGGAGGCGGGATGATTGTATTCGCCTAAAGCAGTGGTCAGTAAACTAATATAATAAGAGCCGAATATAAACAATACAAAAACGATGTGTAGTTTTTTTATGTGTAACATATTTCCTCTCGGTTGCTGGATGCCTTTTGTGGGAATGATTTAGGAAAAGGACCGGAAATGTTTTACTAGGAAAGGCGGAAGCGCGCGCTATTTGATTTGACCAATGAGCGCGCATGGTGGTGGAGAGAATCAACTGTGCACTCATGTATACAGTGTTGTGTATAAAATCTGAAGTTATATTTACATGCATAAACTATATTAACCCTTTGCACTCACTTTTTTTCATTCGTATTACCAGCAACTCGAAACCGCGATTGTCTACTGGTATCGAGAAGCATAACAATCTGCGAGCCGGGACCATCATTTATCATCAACATTTTAAATGACTCTGCTTCGGAGTCTTCGAGTGCTTAGGGTTAATGATTATCTTTACTATTATTACTAAGTTATATGAAATTATTCGAATAAATATTTTAGTGCGAATTTGTTTTCATACTTTTAGGTTAATTCCTGTCACTGTAAATATAATATTTTTCATTGTATTTAAAATGGTTTCCACGATTTCAAAGACAAAAATCCTCGATAAAAATTATTTTCTATCATACCCGATTCATTCTTTTCAGAATTGAAGTTATTATTGCGTATTTACCACGACTAGAATTAAAGTTGCACGAGCAAGTGCGCGCCATAATATAACATTGCACATGAAAATATATGCTTAGAATATATTCGACTAACATGACGAATAAATTAACTGCACATATATCTCATAGTACGATAATATGTCAGATGTCACACATCATATACGAGTATTGTAAGGTTTGCAAGATTTTTTAAAATTTATTTCTCAAAACTGGTTACAATAGTCGTTAAGTTCTGTTGATATCGAAATAGTGAAGTTGTTACTTATGTAACCTACTAAATGTGAAAGTTTTTATAACTAAGCTTAGAAATTTAAGTTGGATTTAAATATTGGATTTAATTGGGATTTTAATGAGGCTAAAGAACAATAGAAAATATCAAATTTAGATAGCATATTATTGTATTTGTGGCACATTCGGTAGAGGGGCGAGTGTTTTCCAACGTTTGTCGAGTAATTTGGCAGAAACTTCGATCAACAATAACTAGATAAAAGGTCACGTACAAATTCGAAGCTAAATCCTGTCCGCGTAAATATATACTTATGTAGCTATTTGTTTACTAAGAAAGGGAGTAAAAAAGTTTTAAAACAGTTTTAAGTTCAACCTAATTACAACCATGACACCTAGTAATAAAGTGACAAATGTTCAAAATATTATCTAATACTTACGATTAAACGAGCAAGGCAATAAATTACGTCACTTACAAATGAAAAGACAACATACACAACATTTAGTGTGATTTTAACCTTAACACGCAATGAATAAAGTACTTTTTCCCGTTATTAGGCGTGTTTGTGCGTGGTTGGCGAGCCTTGATCAAACATTTGTACCACAGGTTTAAAATCGGTAATTTTGATAAAAATTTGACATTATTTGTTAGTTTAAAACTTAAAATATAACTTATTCAACATGTATTTAGCGAGTAAGATACTCCGGCCGTTAAATTACTTGTTTGGGTATTATTTTTGCATCTTTTCAATACTTTGCGGCATTGTGATACGCGCTTACATTGGCTGTGTTTCAAACAAACTAAACAAAATTAAAGCTCACATTTCAAGTGAGCTGTTATTTACCGAGATGTATTTTTCGCACTGTCCCGATATTTATAATTGATCGAAGGGCAGAAAGAATGTTTTGCGATTCTACAAACGACTGTCATTACGTGGTCCTAATATATATGTCTGTCTCAATAAAATATATTAAAATAGCCTTTTTTTAAACTTAAGCTTTATTTTATTAGTGATATTTTTATGGATTTAATTAGTATTGAAAGTATATTATCG
Source organism: Antheraea pernyi (assembly GCA_015888305.1). Classification (NCBI taxonomy): domain Eukaryota; kingdom Metazoa; phylum Arthropoda; class Insecta; order Lepidoptera; family Saturniidae; genus Antheraea; species Antheraea pernyi. Next base: position 67,272 of record MU159819.1, on the reverse strand, counting down.
AGCTTGCCTTTGCTAAATATGTCTTTTTTGCAAGCGACTGACCGTGCTATCGTTGCCTTCTAAAAATGTGCCTCTTCTGTAGACATGCGTTTCAATAACAACTTGTCTCTTGCACGGAACAATTGTTTGTTTGCTTTTCTCTTTTTTTAAAATAAATAAATGTAGGTACATTTTTCTATAATATATATAACCACGTACATATGTATATTGGGGTTTTTTCGGCCGGTTTTGGGCGCTACTTTTATTCGAGACTGTGTCTTGGGTTTTTATATGTCAATAGCGATGCCTCTATTATATAACATACTCTGTGATACTGACCTCGTTTGCCGCGTTACAAATGAAACTTGAGTTGAGAGATTCTGCAGTACTCGTCGCTGATAGAGAGCCTGGAAATAATAATTAACAAATAAAAGTTAAGACTTTATCGCATTTTTTCAAATTATCAATAGAAATCTCACAGAAAACCGATGTGAAGTAACGTTGCTTGCTTTGTTGCGTTTCGTTCGGTCAGTGAGAGCTCTGGGAAACCACCTCCCACTTCCCACAAACACAGGCTGGCAACGCATTTGCTACTCCGTTGGTGTTGCAAGTATCTATGGACGGTGGTGATCTCTTAACACCAGGTTATCCACCTGTTCGTTTGCCTTCTAGGATATAAAAAAAAAGATATAGTTATATAAATTGTCTTTTTTCACAAAAAACTAATAAGTACAGACAGACACTTTAGATTTAAATTCTTATTATATATATATATATATTGTGAAAACGGCATGAGCTTATCGCGAACAGACAGACAGACAGACGCGGTAGGGGACTTTGTTTTATACTATGTATAGATAATATATAGAAAATATTACTAACAGTAGTTATGTTCAGTTTCAGTAATTTCAAACCGCCTGTATGTTTCTTAAATACTTCTTTAAGTGGATCTACCATTGTTGTAACTACTTCAATGAAAATGTTTCTTATGCTAAAGGGCTCACACGTTTGTGGAGTTCGAAACGACTGTTCAGTCGCAAATCGACTTCCATAATTGAATTAGCACCCGTCTATGCTTATTATCTTTCAAGCCGGTTACTCAACAGATATTGATTGAATCGTCTTCGAGCCGTAATATGTTCTGAAGCATTATACACATTAGTATGAAATTAGAACAATTGCAGTGTTTGCTAGAGAATCCAATGACAACAAGTATCTACAATTATTTAATACTTCCAACCACCTGGGACTTTATTTTCTAACTTTTTGCAACTAAATAGCTAAATACCAATTTTCATAGAGTTTAGTACAAAAACCTAGAAAAGAGCACTATTTTTGAAAATTCACCTACAGTATAGATCTACCGCATCCGAATATTCACGATCCTAGGACCAGTAGTTTAGGCTATGTGCTGATTTGTCAGCCAGTTGTTTTATGAACAAATATGTCATTGGATAACAACCTCATACCAGCAATTGTCCCTAAATGTGGAAAAACAATTCATAGTTTTTTGGGGACCATAATAAAATAACTGATTCTCCTGCTACGAAACATTAATGGTCAAAGCGTATTGTTAGCTTAAGAAAACAACGTTCACAAATTTTCAGAACAGATTTACCTGGGGCACGAATCACATAGTTTCGGAAGTATTGTACCATCAAGTAGTTCCCACCTGCTTTCGCATCATTCTCTCCGTACGTTATGACAAGAGGGTATAGATCCGGTTTCGATGTAACCTAATTAGAAAAAATATGCAAAGTATATTTGTATCGTAGGTGGTAGTTTACTGCTATATATTAGGCTTCTCTAAGTAACGTTACGGCATCTTTCAAGGAAATGTGAAACAGCTTATGTAAATAATGTTCCAATGAGTCACGAACTGTTTTTCTTGTTTTAAAATTGTCTGACTTTTTAATGATCAGTATGGATCTCGGATATTTTGAGTAACATAAGTTGTTAAAAAGCTTACCTCAGAATAAGGGGGTGGAGCTTGGTGGAAGGAACCACAGCGGCTATAATGTGGCGGTGGGTACACAGAGCCGGCTGAATCTCTCTCGGATATTGGTCTTCGGAAGCAACACGAGAGCGAGCACATGAAAATACCAGACCCAGGCCTTTTGTAGAGCAGACACCAGATGCAACAGAACAGGATACCTATAAGAGTCGCGAGGAGAAAAAGAACTGGCCTGCGAAGGAGAAACATATGCATATTACTTTATAGGTACTACCTATATAACCTTCAAATCCTTTCTTTGTAGAACTTACAATTAAACATGTCTTTTCATATTTATTTCTTAATTTAGACAAAAGTATCCTGAACCATTTTTGAATTTTGAAGTGTGTTTCCGTGGGTTTCTTTGATAGTAAATACAGAGGACTAAGTGTACCATTAATGAGAAATAGAAGTAAAAAATTTATCAACAAGCCTCTAGCCTTAGTTGATAGTGTGTTTTGACACAGCGTCGCTGGATGCGGGCTCGAATCCTTGAACCTGAGCCGGAGCTTCCCGTGAAGGTAAACATCGCGATGAGCCCATAGTCTAGTGGTAAGGCTTTTTCTAAGTCTGCCTGGCTAGCTACTACCCTCGAGTTGAGAGTCTGTCACCAAGCACCTATAGGCGTATTCCGGCAGTCCACTCTAGGTTACGCGTGTTTACCATGTTAGATACGTCGCCATTGTACATGAGATGAGACTGAGGTCAAACGTTAAAACTTATAAAGTATATAAAAACTGTACTAGGCATTCAATTCATTATCAAGAGTTAGCTTTATTATGATCGGTAGTTTTTTTTACACTAGCACGGCAAAATGACTGCACTGTGCCTGATGGTAAGCACAGTACAATCCAAAAACAATGGCGACCACCGAGTGACATACTGTCCATCGCCGGTCGCCGTTGTCATGCCGTCCTGCGAAAAGCTGGATATGCACAGGCTGATCCCGAAACGCGACCCGCAGAAGCGAATCACTATGACGGGCTTTTTCGCCATATACATGGTGGTTGCGACCCAGTCAGGCCGTAAAACCCTACCACCCCGCTATCGCCATTGCCTCGTTCGTTATTCAGCAGGGTGCACCACATGCAGTTGAGATTGGCTTGGATGTCTCAAGTAAATAAAAAAAATCAAAGTTATCAATCACTCTAGTGGTAAGTATGCACTTTGTGTAATTATTTTGTTTCGCGCTAAAATTTGAAATGAGTAATGAATATTTACCATTGCGAATACCAAGGATACCCGTATTCCTTGTATAGTTCTTCGTCCTGATGCGATGTAGCGGTAGTTGGAGGGCAGCATGGAACTGAACACTGCTCCTCTATACAGGCGATCTCGCTTAGATGCTGTAATTATTTAATAACGTGGAATTAATGCAGTTTGGAGGTCTACATATAAGAAGAAGAGATAATGAATAGATAGGAAAGGGATAACAATAAGAGAATGAGATTTTTAAAGACTAAATTTAATAACGTGGAATTAATGCAGTTTGGAGGTCTACATATAAGAAGAAGAGATAATGAATAGATAGGAAAGGGATAACAATAAGAGAATGAGATTTTTAAAGACTAAATTTCAGGAATCCGGTATCTCAACTCTACTCTCTCAATATATTCTTGATAATTTAATGTATGTTCACAAAAACTTTGAAAAGCTGGATTTTGAGAAACTAACAAACTGGTCGTCCCATGTTTCCGACTCAGTAAAACGAGTAATCGTTTTAGGTAACAGTGTTAGGTTGTACAACAAAGTCTTAAAACATATTACCGATTTGCCGGACTGTAAGTTTAAGTGCCATGTTAAGAAAGAAAGAAATATTTTATTCATAAAGCACAACATAAAATACAAGTATACAAGAATGGACAAAAATATGCATATCTGTGCATTATGAAATGGTGTCCAGCTCAGCATATGCTAGCGTTATGAGAAACACTAAGCGCTGATTTTCAGATGGAACCCAATGCAAGTCACGGTGCGAAAAAAAAATTAAAATATGAATTAAATTTATAAAATATAATATATATAGGGAAAGTAAGT
>MU159819.1:40231-61800 GCA_015888305.1 Antheraea pernyi | reverse complement strand
ATGTCTCAAGTAAATAAAAAAAATCAAAGTTATCAATCACTCTAGTGGTAAGTATGCACTTTGTGTAATTATTTTGTTTCGCGCTAAAATTTGAAATGAGTAATGAATATTTACCATTGCGAATACCAAGGATACCCGTATTCCTTGTATAGTTCTTCGTCCTGATGCGATGTAGCGGTAGTTGGAGGGCAGCATGGAACTGAACACTGCTCCTCTATACAGGCGATCTCGCTTAGATGCTGTAATTATTTAATAACGTGGAATTAATGCAGTTTGGAGGTCTACATATAAGAAGAAGAGATAATGAATAGATAGGAAAGGGATAACAATAAGAGAATGAGATTTTTAAAGACTAAATTTCAGGAATCCGGTATCTCAACTCTACTCTCTCAATATATTCTTGATAATTTAATGTATGTCCACTAAAACTTTGAAAAGCTGGATTTTGAGAAACTAACAAACTGGTCGTCCCATTTTTCCTACTCAGTAAAACGAGTAATCGTTTTAGGTAACAGTGTTAGGTTGTACAACAAAGTCTTAAAACATATTACCGATTTGCCGGACTGTAAGTTTAAGTGCCATGTTAAGAAAGAAAGAAATATTTTATTCATAAAGCACAACATAAAATACAAGTATACAAGAATGGACAAAAATATGCATATCTGTGCATTATGAAATGGTGTCCAGCTCAGCATATGCTAGCGTTATGAGAAACACTAAGCGCCGATTTTTAGCTGGTACCCAATGCAAGTCACGGTGCGTAAAAAAATTAATTAAAATATGAATTAAAATTATAAAATATAATATATATAGGGAAAGTAAGTTAAGCGGATTTTGGTGTCAAAACTGTAATTGACTCCTTTTTGATATATAGAGACTTGCCATAAATACTGAAAAAAAAAATTCCTAACGTAGTCCGGTGAAGCTGAAAAAGCCGGCCTCAAAAAATGCCAATAGCGTAGTCGGACAGGAAGACCTTTATATCAATAATGTTATTAATAATTATAATTTCGAATTGTAAACAATATGCTGATAATTATTTCTCTTATTAAAATATAGAATGAGTTGAAATCTTGCTAAATTTCATGCAGACAAAGTCGCGGGTAACAGCTAGTATAAAATAGAATAGCCTCAATTACTTTTTATTAGATTCGCTATCTCCCAGTGAAAATCGTTGTAACCGTTTTGGTGATAGCACAGCGGGCGAAGCCACGGTTAACAGCTAGTCTAAATTAAAATAAATTAAATTTCTTTTTATAAGGTCCGCTATCTGCCAGTGAAAGTTTCGTGAAAACTAGTCTAACCATTTTGGAGATAGCATTGCTGGCAAAACCACGGTTAACAGCTAGTAGAAACTAAAATTGCCTGAATTACTTTTTATAAGATCAGCTATCTGCTAGTAAAAGTTTCCTGAAGATCGGTTGAACCGTTTTGAAGATAGTACTTCGGGCGAAGCCACAGTTAACAGCTAGTCTAAATTAAAATAGACAAAATTACTTGAAATGATGTCCGCTATCTGCTGGTGAAAGTTTCATGAAAATCGGGCCAATCGTTTTGGAGATAGCATTACAGACGAAGCTGCGGTTAATATATAGTCTAATTTAGAGTAGCCTAAATAACCCGCTGTAGTTTTAGCTATCTGTCAGTGAAATTCCTGTCAAAATCGGTCCAACCGTTTCGGAGATTACTCGGAATAAATAGACAGACAGACCGACAAAAAATTTAATAATTGCATTTTTGTACTTTCATACCCAAGCAGTAAAAAAAAATTATTTTGATATTACATACAGACACTTCATTTTTATTATATGTATAGAATAGAAGACGAAGATATAGTAGTAGTACTGTTAAGAAAAAACTTGACCTTATTTTCTTCGTTAGTACACACGTGTGAAGTCGCCGCGAGCAACTAATGTATTGTGTAATGTATATCAAAAAAGCTATTAAAGTTAAAAAAAGACGATTTGGCAACCATTCTTCTAATAGAATGTTAATGCCATTGTCGATAGATAATGATATTACAAGCTCTATGAATATTTTTTATTTCATTCTGTTAACACGATTATCCGACAATTTAGAAGTTCAGTGAGGTGTCAAGCCCTTAAAAAGAAAGTGTAGGTATCTATATTATTACGTGGTCTCAGTTGGAATCTTTAATAGCATCTGAGGGTGAATTTTGCTTAAGAAATAATCCTCATCGGATATTCATAGTCACTTTACGGGTCTCCTTTCATGCAAAACTAACGGCTATGGAACTACGTTCCCTAGTGGAATCTATTCATAAAACGAGGTCGTAGCTAGCTTTTTATATTTTGTGTAGGTATTCAGATTCAAAGGAACAGTGTATCTACTTGTATGTATGTCTGATTACGGTAGAACGTCTGAAAATTGTGGCTTAAACTTGTAGTCCGGTGAAGCTGTTAAGACCTTACGTTGTCAATAGCGTAGTCAGTTCGAAAAAAAAGTGGCTTAAGCTTTTTACATTTTTAACAGATGTAATAATACAATATTATTTTTCAAAATATGATCATTTATTTGGACTTTGATCACATACAATAATTTGATTCTGTCATGATTTGGATCGATTCTATGAAGCTCACAGAAATTATATCTTTCTTCCTTTAATTATTATTTTGTTTAATAATTCAATCAGAATTAAATATAATTGATTCAATTTAGGCCCTGAGAAGGTGCCTATGGACCTAAAGGCTATCACCGGTCCGGTAAAACAACCCAGTCATCGAGAAGAACCGGCAAGAAAATTGATCTAGCGTATATTTTCATAATACATACTTTTACAAATAAATATAGTTTACATTCGTTTTTGGTGAATGCACAGACAATCGCATCATTTCCAGGCGTCACCATCGTTCACACATTAGTGAATTAATATGAATAATCCACATTAAAGCAAAAAACAGTAGTGATAATTTTCCAATTGTTTTTTTAAATAAAACACAATTTCGCGCGGGAAGCCGTCGAATAGCAGCGCGCATGTTTTACTGGTAATCGATCTTTGTGTCAAACATATCAAAGGCGCGATGCCACAAATCCTAATATTTAACCTGATTAGGTAGATTTGTTCCAGATTCTCATTATTCATTTATAAGTAGCTATATAACCTTGAACTTGTATACGCATTTAAATATTATTAATAACACATAATATTGGATTTTATGGTAAAGTTCACTGCATTAATACATAGCGAAATATTTTTTTAATCAATTAATTGCACAAAAAAATTACAAATTCGTGTATACAGTTAAAGTGTATCTTACTGTGAAATTGAATATAAAATTTCGAATATAATTTACTTACAGGAACAGGCATGTGTATAAACACTAAGATACACAGAGCATGATAGGCGAAATTCATTTTGGCGGTCAGCAGCTTATTTTGGCCCCTCGTGAATATACATCATTTGCCGAATAGAGATATTGTGTGCAGTGCACGTTCTAATCGCGACTTAGTCAATTTACTCCTGACTCTCGCCATCTTAGCCCGCCATTTGCTTTCCGCGAGGCAGCGAGCAACCGACTGCCGTATTGTCGCTCGAGAAACTACCCCTGCCTCCCTTGCGGTAGCTTCGGGGTTAGAGTATTCATTCAGTACCTATTATTGCAACAATACTCGCATCACATAGGAAAATTCAAGAAATGTATGAAGATTTCAAATTATATATTTATAAGTAAATTCCCCTCTATTTCACGAGGTCATTCTGAATTCAGAAAAAAAATTATCAATTAAATTTAATAAAAAAATAATTATTAACAGAAAATAAAATTAAAAAAAAAAATCAGCAACACCAGTCAATATAAAGTCCAAACGTGGTTCACCAGGACATTGATAATTTACTAGATTTTGATCGCTATTCATATAATTAATAATTCATCATAAACATTAAGTTTGGATCATCGTATGTTAGAATCAGTCACTATTCAACCCAAGAGGAACCCAAGATACCTTTATATTCGCTTAAAATACAGGGTGTAAGAGTTCCAAACATAAGTTGAGCGAAGAAAAAATTGTTAAACACCTTTTCCCTGCTGTCAACAAACCGTTTTTTTTTTCGTTTAATAAACCTTACAATTTAGTTTTATCAAGAAATAAATCTGGAAACAGTACAGTACTTTTTTCACTGGATAACTGGTCTAACTCTATGTTCTTTTTTGTACTTCTTGTAAATTGTATGCAAAATTTCATGAAGATTAGTTGAGTAGTTATTGTATGCAAAATTTCATGAAGATTAGTTGAGTAGTTAAGGTGTGAAAGCGTAACAAACAAACAGACAGACAAACTAACTCACATTCACATTTATAATATTAGTTAGGATACATTCGACGAGTTGGAGCCTATATTCATAAGATACTAGCTGTGCCCGCGACTTTGTCCGTGTGTAGCTTAATGTAAAAAAACCCGTGACTAACAAAATCATTTAGTTATCTACATTTGTCTCGTACTGAAGTCGGGTCGTCATTAAAATTACAATAACTTTTGATAGAGTGAACAGATTTAATGAAACTAAGACTAAATATTAGGCACTCGAGGATATGATTTATGATTTTCTTCGTGAGGTTTTATCGTGAACTCAGTACTTTAGCAGTGATGCGAACATACAAACAGACCGACAGACAATTCTAAAAATAATTGAAACGTACTTTATTACTTAGGGGCCATTCAAGTATTACGTAAGCAGAATTTTTGTAATTTCTGGCTGCCCCCTCCCCCCTGTTAGCCAAAGTAAGCAATGCTCCATATTCAAAACTGTTCTAATTCAGTAAATAAATATTACTGATGCAATCACCATCCAGACCCCTCTAACCTCTATGCCATCAAAAATAAGCAAATCAAGAACCCCCGGCCCCACTCAGTGCTTACATAATACTTGAATGACCCCTTATTCCAAGACAAATGAGACAATTTTTTTTTACAAAAATCCATAAACTACAGACACGTGACGTTTACGTCCTTATTATCTGTATAGACTATTCGTCATACTTCATTATCCTTGCGTCTATTAATCCTAAACTAATATTATAAATACGACTATGAGTTTGTTTGTCTGTTCCGCTTTCACAAATTAACTACTCAACCGATCATTATTAAATTCAAATCAATATTCGATCAAAGCCACGAGCAATAGCTAGAATGTAATATTTGTACATTTTTTGGGCAATAAAAACTTCAACATATTGGAACTTTAAAAAAATATGAATTTTTGTCTCATTTTAATCACTGGACGACCATTAATATTAATAAATATGTTTCTGATTGTACATAATTTTTGTGTAATAGCCTTTAATCACGAATACGATGGCACTAAATAATAACGGCTTCGCCAAAGTCAAAAAGATAATGTATTTCCTACAACTTGCAATAGTAAAAATAATAGTTTTCTAAATTATAACAAGTTTAATAAATCGAAACCTGCAATATCTGTACAGTATTCAATACATTACATTATTTATATATATGAAGAGAACAAATTATACCCTTTATTATGCTCGAATTTCTACCACTCGACGAACACTAGTTTAGGACTGCATATCTCAATCGTCACTTTGAGCCCGTGTTCCAAAATCAAGTATCTAATTGTATTTTTTACTAACAGAAGTATGTTAATGTATAATAATAATTGGTATATGATATTATATATTTCAATACTAAAAAGAAATGAAAAAAGTATATATATCAATTTGAAATAATTATGTTTCATTTTTACACTGAGCGTACTTTTCCAAAGTCGTTATATAAGTTAAATTTAGGCGCGAAAAGTTATGTATTATCTGTATTCGTGTGTAAACTCTGTCAAAGAGAATTTATTCTAACCCCAAAGGGATCGTACCAAACTGGCCTGTATCTTTTCGCCAACATATATTTTCTGCTAAATTATTGAACGTTGGGACGTTTCTAGAAACGAAAGCTTAGTGGAAGGTTTTACAAGACGCAAATGTATATTTGCGTTAACAGTAAGACAGTTATATGTCTGCAGTAAATTGGGTTTAAGTCCGCCGCACCACATCGCATAGTATTTTAACCCATTTTAACTTATGGGGCCGTAGGAAGATACATATAAATGGTAGTAAAATGTCTGTGTCACTAGTTACGTTCTGAACAACGTGAATTTTCTTTCTTCCCTCGCTTTCTCTACATAAATTTATTGAATTAAAAGATACCCATCTGTTTTAAAATAAAGAAGGTATTATGGAATAAAAAGTTCGCGAGGAAATCGGGATACCTTGATAATATTTCTCATAGTGAAACCGTTATGTTATGAATATGTCATAGTCTAATGAATCACTAGCATCAGCACGCGACTTCGTCGGTGTTAAATTAGATTTAGAATATAGCCTAACGCCATGTATATGTGCATTTTGATGTATACTAATATTATAAAGTTGAAAGAGTTTATTTGCTTGATCTCAGGAACTACTGGTCCGATTTGAAAAAATCTTTCAGTGTTAGATAGCTCATTTATCGAGGAAGACGAGGAACGGGAACCTATGTAGAATTATTCAAAATCTGTTTTTTTTTTTTACTTTTGAGAGTTCTTGCTGCCTGTTAGCGTTAGGTCAAAGTAACTATTCCACGCGGACGAAGTCGTGTACAGAAGCTAGTTACACATAAAAACCTTCTTCGTGATAAAAACAAACAGTTATGCCAACTGTCGTGATGATAGGTGTAACTGTTTTAGAAGTAGGGGAAGAAGAGAGGAAGAAAAAAGATACATTTCATCTTTTATCCTTTTCTAAACGTTGACATTCTAATATTACATAATACTTTCAAATATTTGACAAGTCAGCAAGGTACATCGTTGATCTAGATCTAATTAGAGTCGAATTTTATCAATTCTTATTTTAGTGCATCTTGTAGCAAAGGTTTACTAGTAGCGGACAAAATCCGGTAGTGAAATCGTTTCGACAAAAAAACACTTTGTTGCAAAGCTATTGTTTATACGTAAGCACATACATACAAAGCCGTTTTGTTGTTATATAAAATATAAAAAATGTTAGGTAAGCAGCATGTCGGACTGATATAACCTCAGATCGCTTCGTGTCGACGGATCTTTGCATAACATATTTATTTTTATTATAACACTCAACTTCTTCGGTATTCGAGGTATCGGTAAAGATTCTTTTTTTTACTTTATTACACTGCAGGGGAATAAAACGTGTACGTCTAAGAAATATATGATTATTATATTAAAACCGTATAAAGATCCAAAATGTTAAACATTATATAACTATATCGGGGATTATATAGGTACACTATGTTTATACAATATTCCAGATATATGATATACTTACGAGTTTGTTTTTAATATGTCCATTTAATAAAAACATTATGAAAATTGTTATTTTTTATATCATTATTGTTATTATGTTTAATTCCTACATAAAGAGATTAGATTTTTGACATGAAATTAAAAGAATGTATATTTAATTTTTATTATTTACAGTATATTTGTATATAGGTTTGTAGTATAACCTAATCACCGTTAATTTATTAAATAATTAATTGTTAATGATGGCAGAAATGAAGGAAATTTTTATGCAATTGAGTCGTGACTATTCTACGTTTAGTTAAAGCCTATTTAAAAGCTTCTCGCATATTAATTGTCATAATAAGAAATAACCCTTAATAATATGTATAACCTGATACTTTATGTCATTAAAAATAGGTCAAATATATGTGAAAGTTGACTAATGTATTAGTTTTTACATGAACGACCCAGACCTAATTGGCAGCGTAGTATTCAGTGAAGCCTATAAAATACGTCATGCCATGGCAACTCGCCAGCTACGTCGTAGTTCGTAGCAACAGAGGGCCCTCAAACGGCATTTTTATTATTCCTATCTAAGGAATAGGCAAAGGAACCTAGGTCATACAACCAAGTCAGATATTATCTAATAATTAGTGAAGCGACGTGCTAACAGCTAACATCGACACCACTATGATTTAGCTTTAAGAAACAGCTAATTTATATTAAAATATACGTGTGTCAAACTAGAATAAGTTAATTTTTGAATAATAATATATTATTTATTCATTCGAAGCAGCAACATTTACAATAGGACAGTCCAATGCATATATTTGGAATGAATAGACTTTATATAAGTGCAATCTTAATTATAAGTGTTTAATACGTAGTATATAGTAGATCAAATTTAATAACTTAATTAAATGGTGTGAATGAAAAAAACTAACTTAACATGTATGATTTTAATTTTCCTTTTATCTTAAACTAGCTGTTATCCGCAGCTCACCGCGCTAAAAAGCGTTTCTGTAATGTACTCACCCACTCACAATTTTACATTTGTTTAATACATTTTTAAAAAACGCGTGCGCGGTGAGCTGCGGATAACAGCTAGTTTAAGATAAAAGGAAAATAATGAGCCGTCACGGGACGCCTGGCAGATGTGAAACATCGAAATTGTTCGAATCGAACGAATCTCCAATTCTCGAATTCTCAGATTACACTATAGGTATGCGAGCTCAGTGCGACAAGAGATTGCACACAGTCTCTTGTGCATGGCATTGCGTCGCCACGTCTCACATACACCACGGTATTGTCACACCATCAATCAAGTTTACCCTATAGACGTTTTACATCAAAACATACAGCTTGTTTACATATAAGAACTTGAATGCCGCGAGAAAAGTAACAAGGCGAGATAAAAATAACACTTGAATCCTTCTACCTCAATTGGGATACGGTATAATGACGGAGTAAAAAGTGTGAAAAGAATATAACCCTTAGGTACAAGTACAGATATTTACAAATTAAACCGCAGAAGCATAATCGCTAGTACTATATCCAGTACAAAGTAAGTATTCCAAATTAGTCGTTTTAGACCTATTATTATTGGTACCAGTTACGTTTAGGGTCCTTTTGAGGTTGGTTAGCAAGCGCGGTAAATAAAACAATATGGCCGCCAAATTGACCAAAAAGATGATATAACTCGTATTACATACAAATATATGACTTTCAATTAGGTATATTTATTATTATTGGAGTCCTCATCCGATCACCAAAGTTAAGGAACGTCGGGCGCAGTCTGTACTTGGATGGGTGACCGCCTGAGAAAAACGTTGGCTGTTGTATTTTCTAAATTGAGATGTTTCCTTGTAGTACAAAAGTTTCACTTCTATCGTGTGTCTTAACGACACACCCTGCTTTTTTAACTCAGAATTCGTCACTTTTATGACAATAATAAACGAACCCAAAAAAGAGTGGTCTAAATAGTGCAGTCATTCTGAAATCATATGCATACGGTAAACATACGGTAATTGAGTTTTAGTTAACACTACATATTATTATATAACAAAGTCCTCTGCCGTGTCTGTCTGTCTATCTGTCTGTTCGCGATAAACTTAAAACTACTGGGCGGATTTTAATGCTCTTAAAGGAGGAAGTTATATAATTTGTCACCATATTTTGTAAATTAGTTGAAATATAACGATAACTGTTTGAAGCGTCAGAAAAAGTCAACCCGCCTGGGAGCTTTCGTCGAAAACGCTGCCTAATCCATTTGAGATATAACAAAACAAATGAGATAATAAACGACGCAGACGAAGTCGCAGGAATCAGCTACTTTAAGATAATAAACAAAGTAATAAGGTACCGTACATTTTCATGCTATGTGAAAGTACATCTCGTTGCAAGTAGAAACGACGTGATACATTTAAGATTCTTGTTTGACTTCAACGAACCTTTGTGTCCGGGAGAAAGGGGAAATATCTTGAATAACTTATTTGAAACATTACGATAATAAACTGGAATAAGCAACTGACTTAGGCAGCGATCAAATTAGTGATTTATTATAAACGCTCTGGGAAAATAATTATATTTTTTTTTTTATAGTCTCAGAGCAAAATGACTGCATGATGCCTGATGGTAAGCACAGTACAGTCCAAAAACAATGGCGACCACCGAGTGACACGATATCCATCGCTGGTCGCCGCTGTCATGCCGCCCTGCAAAAAGCATCCAGCACAGGCTGATCCCGAAACGCGACCCGCAGATGCGAATCATTATAACGGGCTATATTAGGATTAATAATAAAATAGTGTTAATGAATTAATCAAACATATAATGGGCTGCAAAATCTCAATACAAGATATCAATATCTATATATTAATATGTGAAGCCCAAACTTTGTAACCAAACAAACAAACTTTTCAGCTTTATATAGTAGTATAGATATAGATTACTTATATCAGTATATATATGTTTGCTTTAATTATATTAATTTTGTAATATTTATGTATATTTATAATTATGACTTATAGTTAATTAATTAAATATGTACTTAAAATATGTATAATCATGTTAATATAACTGACATTTTACGAGGTTTAATTAGAAACTATTTCGCATGTACATGCAAGAAAATAACAACGGAGTTTAATTTTTGTATAAAAAATTAGAATTTGTTTTGAAATAATTGATGAAACATAACTGTTGTCTCTGTGAGAAATCAATATGGTCTCCACTAGAAATCAATAAACATAGAAATTCTAGTTTGTTATTGATTTTTGGCTCTACTATATAAGTGCTGGCAACCCGAAACAAGTATAAAGTGTACTGTCTACTAGGAGAAAGAAGTATGAGATCAAGGAATATTATTTTTCGAATCATATATAAGGCTGCAATGAAATTATAACCCTCTAATTTAGTACGTAGCTGAATGGTGGCGACTAATTGTGGTTTTAAAACAATTAAAATATAATTAAAACATAAAATATTTCTCGAATCGACCTCACTTGGAAAGTGGACGCTAAGCCTTATAGTTCCCTGGTATGAGGTTGGCAAATTGTCAAACCCGTCAAATGTCAGGGAGAAAACGTTCTAACCAAGTGTAAAACCGGAGTCCAATGTTTTAATACGTCATTTATTACGGTTTTATAAATTGACTGTTGTCTAAAAAATTGTATATAAGATGCGTTTGATGCTGTTAATTTTATGCACTATAGTGCATAGCACAGTGGCGTGGGATGACAATGATTTGGAAGTGTTTGACGTGGTCGAAGAAGTTAACCAGAACTTTTATGAACTTATGGGAATTTCCCAGGTGAAAGCATATTTTTTATATAACGCCTTGGTATTACGAACTCACATGAAAATCTTATAATATTTTTCAATCTAAAAGACGAAACACGGTAACATATTTTACGTTACTAAAGGTGTATAGGCTATAGATAAAACTATTGTATTTTTTTATGTCGTTTTTAAATATTCTTACATTAATTTTAAATACAATCGTTAGTATATATTAATAATTTGGGCTTGGCATTAGAAATTCGCATCACGAATATGGGGTTGTTAAGGGTTGTTTTTTATAGGGGTTGGTTACCCCTTTCAAAAGACACCTACATCTCCCCACGGAGATGTGTAGATTTTTTTTATATGTGTTTGAAGTTACGTGTAACGGAACATGATTTTTTCTTCAGATGCGCATTTTTAAGGTTTATAATACTATAATTTTGTTGGTTTTATATATTTACTGTTGTTTTATAATTGTTCACTGTTATTTCAGAGATAAAAAATAAAAAATCAAATATAAATTATTTGTATGACGTAAAATGGAATATGTTTTTTTTTTTCTACTATATTTAATCAAAACTCAACTGTCTCAATCCTAGAAAAAAATATAATATAAGTTATTTGTATGATCATAAAGCCTCTCCACACATAACTCAGGCGAGCGAGTGAACTGGTCCAAGCAAATCCGACTAAGTCACGTTAGGTTAATAGAGGAATAGGGCGGGAGCGAAGCTACGCTAGTTCTCTATGTAGGTTAGAATTGCGAAAACAACAAATTCCTTGTTCTTTTATGTTAAATATTTTTTAACTACTATGAGCTTAAGTGTGAAATATTTGAGTGAATAATGAGGACAGAACTTTATTGTAAATTTTTTTTTTGTTGTTCAAGATTTATGCTTTTCCATCAATAATTTATTCTTTAATGCCTAGATATACATAGTTTCATTCGTATAGACGGAGCCCGCCCTTCCTCCCCCTGTCGTAACCACGTCTCATTGATTGCCATAACATCCACAGAATGATTACTCATGGCAATTATAAACTCATCGTGACCGGTAGCAAGGGATCCCGCGTTAAAGAGACCAAATTTTAAATACTTGCTATTAGCCATGTATAGTATTCAGTATTATTTATAAGCAACGTATAACGTATAAGTATAATAAATAACCTTTGAATTATAATATTAAATAGTAATTTGTGTGATAATTGGAAGTTACAGCAGATAACGGTATAAAACATCTCAGTAACTATAACTTTCCGCGGCGGGGGAGTGGTTTAGAGGGGTAGTCAGCCCCCTCCCCCACCCCTCTCACCCCCCTCAACCCTTATTTCAGGATGCGAATTTCTAATGCAGCCCCATAATTTGAAATCTTTAAATTTGTCATTTATCTGGATGAGAGCACTATAATAAAATTAATAATTTGCAATGCAATATATCTTTTCTATATAACCATCTCATTTTAAACTAGTAAAAGCCTATAATAATACGAGCAAATGGTGCAGTTATCAGCTGATAATTACAGTGTTAGATATTAGAGAAATTAGAACAAAAGTGACAAATTAGAATGAACATTACACTTCTGCCTGGAATTTATTGGCCATGTCTTACTAAAAGTTGCAATGATCAATCAATTTCAGGCCTCTGACTAACCTCACTGACTGACAACCCTTGACTGGCCTTGCACTCCTTGTTCAGTGTACACTTTGAGTTGATACTCTTCCACTCGGTTTGTGTAGGAAGGTAGAGATAAATATCTAATAATAAATAATAATTTCTTATGTTGTAGGAAGCCACACAATCAGAAATTAAGTCAGCCTTCAAAAAATTGACACTAAAATTACATCCAGATAAGAATGATTCACCAGATGCAGATGTGCAGTTTAGAAATTTGGTGTCTGTGCATAATATACTTAAAGATCCAGGAAAGAGAGAGAAGTAAGATATATGTATTTAGTCCTAAGCCTAAGTCATACAAAATAATTAACCACATATTGATTTTAAATCTTACCTTGTTAGGTAGGAATTTTCATTTTATTATACAATTTTCCTTGTTTCTGACTTAGAATACTATACCACTCCATTAATTGATATAAATTCTTACATTAATGTATCTATACATATATTAAGAATGTAAATCTAACATGTCTGTACTTTTCAGATTTTTGTATCTTCAATTTCAATTTTCAGTTTCAATTTTCAATTTTCATTTTCGAGTTCAAATTTCAATCATTTTTAGAAATGTCTGTCTGTCTGTCTGTTTGTTTAAACATGCATCACTGCTGAAGTTCTGCTTTCATAATAAAGCCTGTTCAGGAAAGCATATCTTTGAGTAACATTTAGTCTTTGTTTCATTGGAATAGGTTCCGTTTATCAAAAATTATTGTAATTTTAATGACAACATGACCTAAGTATGAGAGTATTTTAGGAGTGTAAGGGGTGTCGAATAACATCATAAGATTTGTGACACCCAAGCTAACCTCACCTGCATGTGGTGCAACCCTGCTGAATAACGAACGAGGCAATGGTGAAAGCGGGGTGGGTCGCAACCACCATGTACATGGTGAAAAAGCTTGTCATAGTGATTCGCTTCAGCGGGTCGCGTTTCGGGATCAGCCTGTGCATATCTAATTTTTCGCAGGCCGGCATGATAGTGGCGACCGGCGATGGATAGATTCTTTCTCGGTGGTCAGCATTGTTTTTGAATTATACTGTGCTTACCGTCAGGCATAGTACAGTACTTTCGCCAAGCTACAAAGAAAAAAAAATTAGAGAAAAGTAGATAGTTAGACTTAATAGATTCAGATGAGTTTATTAGTCACTGTTTTGTACATACGGACAAAGTTGTGGGCACAGCTAGTTTTAAATATATGTTATAAAGATATTCGGTGTTATGTTTATAAGGTGTTCAAGTTTCTTGCTAAACTTCTCAATGACTGGGTTGTTTTTCAAACCAGTGGTAGTTTTGATGATCATAGCCATTTTCTTAGGGCCTAAGACGAGTAAAATATTTTTTATTTTAATTTATGTTGCTTGATATAAAATAAAGAATATTCTAGTACTTTTCTAATAAGCTTTATCTAATGGAGATCCTTTATTCTCAGATATAATGAAGTGCTCAAAAATGGTCTTCCAAATTGGCGTTCAGCTATTTATTACTATAGGCATGTAAGGAAAATGGGTCTTGCTGAAGGATCTATCATATTATTCATTATAATAACATTTAGTCAGTATGCTGTGGGATGGGCAGCTTATGTTGAGAAAAGATATACAGCGGTAAGTGAACTCTTTTGATTTTTTTTGTATACTTTTTATTGAAACTGTATGAAATATACTCCTACATAAAGCTACTACAAAAATTATATTTGAGGTGTCTATTGTTGTATAATATGTATAAATATTTAAAATATGCCTCATAAATATGGACCCTTACTATAATATATGTATATTATATCTTATATCAGATGCCTCTAAAAAAGTTTCATTCAATATTTGTAATTTTGTAGCACCTTACTATATTGTCTTATATAAACATTTCCACTTTGAAAGATGTGAAACAGCCAGTCTAACTCATTTTATTAATATATTCATTAAAAACATGTTATATCCAAAATTCTTATCATAAATTCAGTTAAGTTTACCTATAAATGCATTATTAAATGCATAAGTTCTATATATACATACAATACATATAATACAATGGTTAAAATAAAGTGTAGATAGTATGCTTAATTTTAATGAAGCTAGCGATTTAATTGATTTAATTCGTTTAATGGTTGCATTGATTTGTTGTAAATTTTCTAAATGATAGTGAATGCATAATCAAAATCTGTTGTGTAGTTTAGAAGCAATAAGGGAAGACATAAACAGACACGAAAAATGTTTTTTTAAGCCATTTATAGGTTTGTGTCTTTTGGCTGATTTACATTGGATTTTGATTTGATTAAATTGTACATTCAATACATTTATTGGATTTTCACCAACTTGAACTAGACTTTAAAAACAGTTCTTCTTGACAGGAACAAATATTGAATACCAGAGGTAAAAAACATACAAGGAAGTCTGGTTTTGAAACGGGTATTGCAGAGATATTGGAACAATTGCCCAGACCTAGTATAAAAGACACTCTGCCCTTTCAAATACCAAGGTTCATATGGTGGAGCATTATGGCCTTGCCGCGAGCCATCATAGAAATTAGGAGAATGATGAAAGAAAAAGAGGAAGAAGCTAAAAGACAGAAAAAGAAGTATGTATATCTTGTCATCTATGTTATATTGTATATATGACATGGATATTTTATTTTTGTATCATCACAAAATAGTGATGACATGGCAGCATAGCACAGGTCTAAGGGTAAGCTTAGTATAATTCAAAAACTGGTCATTGTCATGCAGGCCTGCAAGCCTGCTGGATATATAGTAATTGATTCTGTCTCAAAATGCGACAAATTAAAAGGCTGTATGATGGGTTTATCAGTAAGTTCATTTATTGTTTCCAAGCATTGAATCAAGTACAGATCTCTACCAAGAAAGCATGAGTAAACATCAAATATTATATGTAAGGGAGCAACAATGTTATTTAATTATTTTATTTATGTAACACCATCTATTGTTAAGTTTCAATAATGAAGAAATTCAAACTATTACAACTTCCGAATACGAAGTTGATTGCTTCGCTTTGTGTAAAAGTATTGTAAGGGAGACACCAGGTTTGTTAGCGTTTATGAGTCAATGAGACAGTCTCACAGTAAAGTTTCTTGATGTTAGGTATTCTCTTAGTACAGTTCAGTGTTATTGGAACTAGTGTCAGACATGAACATGATGCACTGACGTAACCTGTATATTTTGTTTATGATCTTTTACGAAGATATCTCTATGAAAAACAAGATATACTGTTATCAAAGTTCCGTGTTCTTTTTATTTAACATTATCAATAATGAAGACATCCCTAAAAATGAGTTATTTAAAAGTAGTCCGGTGAAGCTGTTAAGACCTTGCTTGGTCAATAGCTAGTCAGTTCGAAAAAAAAAAGAGTTATTTAAAATTCATGAATATATAAATATACAGGGTTTTCTCATATTTCCTGCATTAATGCTTTTTGACAAATTGATTACTGATGATAAATAATAATGATGGTCAATGGAAATAGAGTAGAGGAAGGCCGAAAAAGGTATGGATGGATTGTGTGAAAAATGATGTGTGTAAAAAGTGTGAATACTGAAATGACATCTGATAGGTGAGAGTGGAAAAGGAAAACATGTTGTGCCCACCCTATGTGGGATAAGGGTAAGAAGATAATAATGATGATTACTGATGATAAATGAAAAATTAATAACTCTGTTTTAATAATAATAAAGATATTTAAATTGTGATTAAATTATGTTTGACGTTGTTAAAAACGTTAATAACGCAAATAAAGCACTGTATCGAATGGTGTCTAAGTGGAAGACGAACTAATAACAATAGCCACTTTTGCACCCTTCAGTTTGTTACCAAGGGGCTGAGTGTCTTAGCTCTCGACCCATCAGTCAGGTGATTGTGAAGACCCATCAGGCTAATAGCGTGTAGTCAGTTAAAAAAAAGACTGCAATCCTGAGATCAACATAGTAGGTTATTATGCCTGAAGACGGATATGGAATTGCCTATGTGCATGTATGGTTAGAAATCTTAATAAAAAAATTATAAATGTATTAAAACTCTCTAAATATCACTGTAACAAAAAAATGGTGGGGTTATTGTTTTTATAAAAAAAGATTATTAGAAATAGGTAAAATAAATAATTTTGGAAGTGCTATTTTGATTGCATAATTTCTGAATTTTAAATCGCAAAATATATGAATTGCTCTTACTAAGATGGTGTTGCCAGTTTAAATATTGACTTCGTTACTACGGCGTAACTTTTCGAGTATATACGTTTCACAGTATATGTTCCAGAATATTCGCATGAATTGTATGCGTTCAAGAATATTCCGTCGAACTGCATGCGTTCCATAATATACGCTCCAACTGTATGCGTTCTATAATATACGCTCGAACTGTATGCATTCCATAATATACGCTCAAATTATATGAGTTCCATAATATACGGTAGAACTATATGCGCGTTCCAGAGTATTCGCACGAACTTTACGAGTATGCGCGTTCCAGTATACTCGCTCGAACTATAGGCACGTTCCAGAATATTCGCTCGAACTGGGATAGTGAAATTTCGATTTACAGGGAAGAGGAGGATCGCAAGCGCCTGGAACGTGAAGCCGCAGCCGCTGAAGCAGCGAAGGCTGCTGGTGCGGGGGCGCGGAAACGTAAGGGGTGGGTACCGCCCGCGAGGGACGGGGAATGCTTCCTCGACCCTGTAGATGAACCAGATGCCCCGAGACCTACACCAAAACCATCGGTAAGAGAATTTTTCCATCAGTATGAGTTGTTTAACCTAATCTTTTCACCCTGATGGGTGTATGTATGTTTATTTATTTGACACACCTGTAGTAAAACAAGGTATCATTCGATTTGTCGGAATAAAAGAAAGAGTTTCTGCGGTTACATTGTTCCTTTTTTTCTTTGTAGGCTTTCTTATGTATGTATTTTGTCCATGAAAATAAATGTGGCTACTTGAAATGATTGTAATAAACCATTCACGACATACATCTGATGTTTAGATACATATATTATGCGATTATATGATAGAATGAAATGCAAGTTTAATTCTAGTCATGAAAAATAACATTTTATTGAATAAATATATCTTTCAAATCGAGGAACTTGACAAATTGACATGGACAGTGACAGGAATTAACGTAAAAGTTTGGAAAAGATCCACACTAAAATATCTATTCGAATAATATTTACTCATATTAAAAAAAAAATGATGATTTTTGTCAGACGTTTAATAGTTACTTCTTTGTAGGCTTTCTTATGTATGTATTTTGTCCATGAAAATAAATGTGGCTACTTGAAATGATTGTAATAAACCATTCATGACATACATCTGTATGTTTAGATACATATATTATGCGATTATATGATAGAATGAAATGCAAGTTTAATTCTAGTCATGAAAAATACGCAAAAGTTACATAAATCATGAAAAGAAAAATGATCGGGTATGACTGGAAATAACATCTTATTGAATAAATATATCTTTCAAATCAAGGAACTTGACAAATTGACATGGACAGTGACAGGAATTAACGTAAAAGTATGAAAAAGATCCACACTAAAATATCTATTTGAATAATATTTACTCATATTAACAAAAAATGGTGATTTTTGTCAGACGTTTAATAGTAAAAATAATAAAAATAATAATTAATATAGTTTACATATATAAATACGATAATATATAGCATGTAATGTGTACATACAGTAACATGTAATGTGTACATTAGATATATAAATACTAACAGCGTGCCAAATGTGGTTTGTCATCAGCAACATATTTGGAACCGTAACCCACCATATAACTATCCCAGTGTTCATTTACACTGTATAAAGAACTAATTAAAATTTACTTTAAATATTATTGTAAAAATTGTAATATTATCATTATAATTAAGTTTTTGTGACTATACAAAAAGTTATCGCTTGTATGTTCTGCAAGAAAATGTATTATGGAACTATTAACGTTTTTGGTCTAAGACCTTATTAGGAAGACCTATTCTACCTTCAAAGCTACTATTAATTATAATGTTCAATTGTAAACAATAAGCTGATAATTATTTCTCTAATCAAAAATACAGAATGAGTTAAAGTCTTGAAAACTTGTTTAATTTCATGCGGACGAAGTCGCGGGTCTAGTCTAAAATGGAATAACCTAAATTACTTCTTATTAAGTCAGCTATCTACCAATGAAAGCCTTGTGAAAATCGGTTCAACCGTTTTGGAGATAGCACTGCGGGCGAAGCCGTGGTTATTAGCTAGTCTAAATTAGAATAGCCTAAGTCACCTGCTGTCATTGTAACTGCCTCCAAGTGAAATTCCTGTAAAAATTAGTCCAGCCATTTCGGAGATTACCAGGAACAAACAGATATACAGACTGGCAAAGAATTTAAAAATTGCATTTTTGTTATCGGTAGTGTGTATACTTTCATACCTAATCAGTAAAAAATTGTTATTTTGATATTACATTTTTTTATATGTATATATAACCTCAGATTTGATACACAACACTGTATAACTCCAGATGAGTGCACAGCTGATGCTCTCCGTCACCGCGCGCGCTCATTGGTCAAATTAAATAACACACGCTCATTGGTCGAATCAAATAGCGCGGGCTTCACCGATATTTTGTAACATTTGCGTAACGCATTTCCGTCCCTTTTCTAAAATCTCTCCTACAAAAAATTTCCACCAACCGAGAAAAAAGATGTTATACATTAAAAAGACAGAAAATGAAGATTGTTGTCCCCATTTGTAGTCACCACCGGTGATATCGGGTGGTCTATGGACGGATGATGACCTGACAGAGCTTGCGAGGCTGGTGAAGAAGTACCCCGGAGGCACCACAGAGCGATGGGAGCGCATAGCAGAAGCCATGCACCGGCCAGTGCCTGAAGTCACACACATGGCTCACAAACTGAAGGACAACTGCTACCGGTTGCCAGGCCACGAGGAACAGGAGCAATTACCACCAGAACCACCGAAAAAGGTTTGTTTTTACCTTAAAATCTTTTTATGTTGTAATTAACAATATTAAATAGCAGTGACAAAGTCCATATAACCCAATTCCCATTGGCTTTCCTTTAAAAATTGCCATATAATGTATGTAGTTTTTTTTTTGGCAACTAATCTTCTAGTCTTCGATCAACAATAACTAGATAAAGGGTCACGTACAAATCGAAGCTAAAAGCCGTCCGCGTAAATGTATACTTATGTATAGCTATTTGTTTATTAAGAAAAGGAGAAAAAAAGTTTTAAAACTGTTTTAAGTTCAACCTAATTACAACCATAACACCTTGTAATAAAATCACAAATATTCAAAATATTATCTAATACTTACGATAAAATGAGCAAAGTAATAAATTACTCCCCTCACTAAAGAAAAGATAAGATAAACAACATTTAGTGTGAATTCAACCTTAACACGTAATGAATAAAGTACGTTTTCCCGTTATCGTGCGTGTTTGTGTCTGGTGAGGCCAAACATTTGTATCACAGGTTTAAAATCGGTAATTTTGTTCAAAATTTGATATTATTAGTTAGTCTAAAGCTTAAAATATAACTTATTCAACATGTATTTAGCGAAAGTAAGATACTCCGGCCGTTAAATTGCTTTTTCGGGTATTATCTTTTGAATACACTGCGGCATGTGGAACGGGCTTACATTAGCTGTGTTTCAAACAAACTAAGGACACACATTTCAAGTGAGCTCTTA
The DNA here is from genome assembly GCA_015888305.1 of Antheraea pernyi. Taxonomy (NCBI): domain Eukaryota; kingdom Metazoa; phylum Arthropoda; class Insecta; order Lepidoptera; family Saturniidae; genus Antheraea; species Antheraea pernyi. The sequence goes on along the minus strand of MU159819.1, from coordinate 41,386 downwards.
TTTACCGAGACGTATTTGTCGCGCCGACCCGTTATCTAATTATTGTTGATCGAAGCTTCTGGTAGATTATTATTGCCATTGTGAAGTTGGTAATGTTGGTTGGTAATATTACAGTGTTCTTGCGATCATTTCAACGACCTAACAAGATAGTGGCTATCTTATTAGAACTTTTCACGGAGTTTTTGTGGCAAGTCAGAGTCCGCGGTATTATTTCTGGTCCACTTCACGCAGTTACACAAACTATACATAAAACACCACCATTTTTGTGAGTGTTCGAGTGGATTCAAGAATAGTTTAGATTCACAATTGGACTGGGCAGGTGGCGCTGCGGTTGACTTAGGATTTTTTTTATTATCAAGGCAAGGACAACGTCCGCCAGGCCCCTTAGTCATAATGTAATACTTAATTTGAATTATTACAGGTGAAGACTCGTAAGGCCGAGGAGACGTCAGGAGGTGGAGTTTGGTCGCAGACCCAGCAGAAAGCCTTGGAAACTGCTCTTGCCAAGTACCCTAAAGGAGGTGCTGGTGACCGCTGGCAGAAGATAGCCGGTGCTGTTCCCGGGAAGACAAAAGTATTTTACTTTTACTTACCTACCTCACCAGAAATCATATCTTATTACAATAGGCAACTAATTTCTCCAAACCAACTTGCAAATTAGTATTGGTTAACTGTAAGAAAATTTACTGTGAAATGTGCTGTCTCTTTCACTCATTATCTTTCACGATACATAAATCGACAATTTAATTAAAATACTATAAATATACACTCATCAAAAAAGTCTAAGCAACATGTACTAATTTAAATTTTAGGATGGTTCTTCACATTATAATGTTGTATTTTATTTTTAAAATAATATCTTTAGTATTCTATGATGTAAAAATAACAGCTGTTGTCTTTATAAGTTCTTTTAATAACAGAAATGAACAATATTAGAATATACTGTAGAAACTAAGATACATAAGAAACTAAACCTTTTTTCTTACAAAATGAAACTTCTAAAGAAAATGTATTTATTGTGAAAGAATAAAAGAATTTAATATAAAGTATGGTCTCCTCTGCTATTCAGAACTTGTCGGCAACGATTATTCATTGAATTAAGTCATTTGAATTTTATGAAAAAACAAAACATAATCAAATTTTTTTTTACAACCA
>MU159819.1:25511-36094 GCA_015888305.1 Antheraea pernyi | reverse complement strand
CACACATTTCAAGTGAGCTCTTATTTACCGAGACGTATTTGTCGCGCCGACCCGTTATCTAATTATTGTTGATCGAAGCTTCTGGTAGATTATTATTGCCATTGTGAAGTTGGTAATGTTGGTTGGTAATATTACAGTGTTCTTGCGATCATTTCAACGACCTAACAAGATAGTGGCTATCTTATTAGAACTTTTCACGGAGTTTTTGTGGCAAGTCAGAGTCCGCGGTATTATTTCTGGTCCACTTCACGCAGTTACACAAACTATACATAAAACACCACCATTTTTGTGAGTGTTCGAGTGGATTCAAGAATAGTTTAGATTCACAATTGGACTGGGCAGGTGGCGCTGCGGTTGACTTAGGATTTTTTTTATTATCAAGGCAAGGACAACGTCCGCCAGGCCCCTTAGTCATAATGTAATACTTAATTTGAATTATTACAGGTGAAGACTCGTAAGGCCGAGGAGACGTCAGGAGGTGGAGTTTGGTCGCAGACCCAGCAGAAAGCCTTGGAAACTGCTCTTGCCAAGTACCCTAAAGGAGGTGCTGGTGACCGCTGGCAGAAGATAGCCGGTGCTGTTCCCGGGAAGACAAAAGTATTTTACTTTTACTTACCTACCTCACCAGAAATCATATCTTATTACAATAGGCAACTAATTTCTCCAAACCAACTTGCAAATTAGTATTGGTTAACTGTAAGAAAATTTACTGTGAAATGTGCTGTCTCTTTCACTCATTATCTTTCACGATATATAAATCGACAATTTAATGAAAATACTATAAATATAGATAGTATAGACTAAAATAATAATAAATGATCCTGAATAAGTAATATAAAAGAATATCGCTTAATGTTAATATTCTGTATAAAGAATAAGAAATACAAAATCAATGCAGTAACATAATAAAGTCATAATTTGTAGAATGCGGTGACGTATTCAATCACAGTTTTTCAGTGCTTCCTTGATGGAGTAACATGTATAATAGATGAGTTACATAAGCTTTTATACAATTCAAAAATAAACATACATGATCCTGTACAAACTACGGACATCTGATACTCTAGTGCATAGGTCCTCAAAGTGGTCCATATAGACCCCTGGGGGTCGATTTCGATCTTCAAGGAGGTACACCAGTGAAAACAAAATCTGGTAGTTGATGAGCTGCAAATGGGGTTTGACATTACTAAATTCCATATAAGCAAGTTACAACGAAAATTTTATTAATCTATACATATAATAAAAATTAGGGAATTTAATGGAGATATTGAGCTAGATTTAGACAATTTCATGATTCCATGCTTTCAGGAGAAAATTCCTAATCGAGGATGGGGTGAACTTATAAAATAATTTTATAGATTTTGTTGTAATTAAATTTGAATGAAGACACTCAATTATTATAAATTTCTTAGTAGAAAATTATTTAATTTATAATACCTAGTTACATATTAAATCTCACCTGCTGTTAAGTGATCACCACCATCCATGCACACTAACAACCCCAGAGGAGTCGTAAGTGCGTTGCCATCTTTCGGAGGGAAGGGTTAGGGGAGGGAAAAGGAGAGGAGAGGGGAGGGGATATGGGTCTCCGGCGCTCTCACTGACCGACAATAACATAATAAAGTCATAACTTGTAGAATGAGATGACGTATTCAATCACAGTTCTTCAGTGTTTCCTTGATGGAGTAACATGTATAATAGATGAGTTACATAAGCTTGTATACAATTCAAAAATAAATATACATGATCCTATACAATCTACGGACATCTGATACTCTAGTGCATAGGTCCTCAAAGTGGTCCATATAGACCCCTGGGGGTCGATTTCAATCTTCAAGAGGTACACCAATGAAAACAAAATCTAGGAGTTGATGGGCTGCAAATGGGGTTTGACATTACTAAATTCCATATAAGCAAGTTACGACGAAAATTTTAACTTTTTATTAGAAATCTATACATATAATAAAAATCAAGTGTCTGTATATAATATAAAAAAAAAATTTACTATTTGGGCATGAAAGTATAGACGCTACTAATAACAAAGATGCAGTTTTTAAAAATTTTGTAGTCTGTCTGTTTGTTCCGGGTAACCACCGAAATGGTTGGACTGATTTTGACGGGAATTTCACTGGCAGATAGTTGAAATTACACCGGGTTAGTTAAGCTACTATAAATTTGACTAACTGTTAACTGCGGCTTCGCCCGCAGTGCTATTTTCAAAACAGTTGGACCGATTTTTACAATCCAACATTATAATTATTAATTCTAATTTTGAAGATATAAGGAATCTTTCTAATAAGATATTAGACTATAAACGTATTACTTACTGACAATATATGGGCAAGGGCTTATTATATCATTATAATAGTGTATTTAAGTCATTGTTTCATTAGTTCCTTAAACAGTCTAAGTGAGCACTGAGGTAGTTATATGGTGGGTTAAGGTTCCAAATATGTTGCTGCTGATAAACCCCATTAGGCACACTGTTAGTATTTATATATCTAATGTATACGTTACATGTTATTACAGTAAGTGGCGTGCGTGTCGTACTCAGAATTGTTTTTAAAGAGCATTTCTATAATTGTACATGCTCTAACAATTTTATATTTCTTTAATACAATTTAAAAAAAACGCGTGCGGTGCTGGCAGAATAATAAAATATGACAGTAAAGTATAAAGGATTAGGGAATTTAATGGAGATATTGAGCTAGATTTAGACAATTTCATGATTCCATGCTTTCTGGAGAAAATTCCTGATCGAGGATGGGATGAACTTATAAAATAATTTTATAGATATTTTTGTTGTAATTAAATTTGAATGAAGGCACTCAATTATTATAAATTTCTTAGTAGAAAATTATTTAATTTATAATATCTAGTTACATATTAAATTTATTAGCGAGCTATTCACTTATGTGGTTGGGTTCAAAGCTATTCAAAAAGATGGAGGATCTTACCAATACTGTAAAAATTGGTAAGGGGTCTATGACTCAATAAAGTTTGGGGACCATTGCTCTAGTGCATTTAACATATAACTAACTCGTCAATGTATAATTTACATGCAATTTTCAGGAAGAATGTATGCAGAGGTGTAAATACCTATCAGATATGGTGAGAAAACAGAAGCAGAAGGAAGAAGAGGAATCACAGAGAGATGGAGATGATAGCGTGTCGCTAAATGTAGAAGAGAGTGAGAAAAACGAAGACGTAGTAGAAGAAAACGATTCTTAATAAATATGAGTTGTGATACAGTTTTATTGTGATAAATGATCCTTACATACATATATTTGTTTTGAACAATAAAATTATCCAGAAATTTATTTATGTTTGAAACTCTTTGTTTATATAATTGATTTTCATACCATGTTAACACTTGAAAATGGCAGTCCTTATCTCATTTCACATGGTTTTATTAAATTACTTTATCCCTACAGTATTTGTCCCTAGTTCAGATTAATAAAGAACAACGTTTAAGAAAATGAAGTAGATAATTATTTCTTTTTAAATGTGATTGTATATATGCATATATAAAACTGAATTAACACAATACCTTTGGCACGAATTTGCATTAGGAGTTACTTGATAGAAGTCGTCACGTAAGAAAAAACGTTGCACCTTCTCGTGCAACTTTCTCTCTCTCTCTCTCTTTCCAATCTATTTATATTCGAGTATGTGTGCATTCGAGTATCAAAATTAAAACAAAAGAGACTCAAGCGCTATCTGCCGGTTGTGTAAACAATATACTCTAAACGCATGGAAATTCTATTAAAACTTGTTTTTATTATGAATAATAATAGAAGTATGAGTTTGTAACTCATTATATTATCCTTTATTTTTCCTAAAATATTAAAGAAAACACTTTGATTTGGTTCCTGACTACGTCAATACTTTGTTCCTGATTGGTGTCTCCTGACTATACACATTTTCTTCTATATTTATTTTGTATACATCACACCTTTTAAATATAATATTGGTTTATTAAGACAGGAAATTTATGTTTTAAATAAACGGAGTGATGTAATAAATGTTTTTTTAATGTTTCTTTGTGTGTTTTTATTTAAGTGAATATTTCTTTAGGCAAGTTGAGCAGTATATTTTTGGCAGGAGATAAGCTTATGATTTTGTGTCATTAACATGCTAGTAAACGTGACCGTATTGCGCTTGCACGGCTTGCGTCAGACTAGCTACGTATAGTATAGCGGCCCGTGTACATGGTATATTGATATTTCGTATTAAGCTTGTGCAGATCCCCATATGTTTGCTTGTAGCTCCTCATATTACTTAATAAACTATATAAAAAGGTCTATAATTACTGGTCCGAGTGCTTAAAATGTGCAAACCAGAATAATGTTAATAATTTCAATTCACAAATTATGCCATTTAAATAATTATAAAAAACTTCAAAATAGAACACAGTTATTCCATTGTTTTGAGTTTTCACTTCTGTCGACAGTCCTTGGCTCGATTTTTTTATGATAAATCAATTAAAAGTTGACAAATGAAAATATAATTTGTCATATTTTATTTGTTTAGAAAAATATAATTACACCTTCAACTCCTTGATTTTTCATTAATTATTGATTAAATTATATGTACTTAAATTTATTATTTTAAAAAACAATGACTGTTAATTTTCAGTCTTGCCATAGTCAGCATTGTGATATAACTGGAATTATATAAAAAAAACCTCAGTTATAAAAAATAATATACCTATTAATTAAATTAGTTAAAAAAGGTTCATTTTATAACAGAAGTCAGCGGTTATATATTGTATAAGGTCTATCGAAGCCTCGGTTTCTCCGAGTCTCCACCGAAACGAAAGTGGGAGATATAAGTTAGTGAACATAGAAAGAGGTGCATGTTGGATTTCGTAAAGACCGGCATGATATGAATACTAGAAACTGGCAATCTGGTCGTTCCATGATTCAGACTCGGTGAAACCAGTAACATTTTTTTAGGTAATACGTGTTAGGGTTTACAATAAAGACCCAAAGCATATTACCGATTTCCCAGATAGTAAGTTCAAACACCATGTTAAACGGGTTTGGGTGTCAAAAGGCAATTATAGAGTGGATTAATATCTGAACGATGATGATTTCTGGAGTTGACTCCTCTCTTTGTGCATTCCCTAAAAACGATTACAACGTATAATCTATTGTAATTAATAAATCAGATCGAGTTTCTTTCCGGGTTTTCTCAATGTTTGGGTTTTTTTTCCGAACCGGCGCGGTGGTAGTTTAGACGTTCATAATCGTCTTTCATAGGGCCAACATCGATTAAAATATTTTTAAATTTGTGAAAAACTAAAATTAAATTCACGAACTGTTTAAATAAGATCCACTATCGTTGACACCATTTGCATTTTATGGACACCAAATTCTTTTCTCGCTAACATTGACATTTTAACTGGTAGTCAAATGCTAAAACCTATAAAATATAAAAAGGGTACCAATTTATTAGGCTATTTTATTAAAACAAAAACACCGTGTATAAGATTTAAATTAACCTGAAGACATAGGCACTTGATGACGGAATATAAAAGATCAATATATGCCAAATAATCTGATATGGATGTCTCTGGTATAAATAGATGTTTAATAATACAAGATAGGATTGTACTCAAACTCTTAGAACGTATAAAGTATTTTTTTAAATGAGCAAATTATGTTATATTTAAAAAAGCGAACATTATTACGAGAACAAAGTCGCGGCCTCATTAAAAGAACTACATGCGTATAATTTCATATAATTAACACCCATTACTTGTTATCCGATTTAATGACGTCAAATATTTGCACAAGTACCTTATTGCTGTGCGCTAATTAAATCAAATAACACACCGCGTAACGTTAAATATATTTATAATAAACTTATCTTATACTAGTTTATATTTATTTCACAATTCTAGGTTTAAAACGCAGAGGCAGACCATCCTCTGGGACTTGTACAAGAAAGGCACTTCGTTTGAGCTTGAATTCGCGTCGTGACGTCGGTGCAGGCTCTACAGAGAATCGCTCCAGCAAAGCAACTATTCCGATCAGTGACTGCATGTGAGCCAGACGATCACCTGTTTTATAAAACACTTAAATCAGTAAACTATATTTATACGATGCGGGACTTAGTAAAATCAGACTTTATAAAATTGTAAAGTATAAAACTGTTGATGAGAGCTCGTAACTTAGATGGCAAGTGAAAATGTTCATTATATATTAAACCATGTAAGGATTTAGAGATATAAAAATTTGTACTTCGATTTTCCATTACAGATAAGGAATCGAATGATGCGGTATTTTTTTTATTCATTCCTTGATAGGATCAAATTTTATTTTTTGTTTTAAGTTTTTTTTTATAGTAGCACAGTAAAGTGTACTGTGCCTGATGGTGAGCACAGTGTAATCCTAAAACAACGGCGACTACCGAGAGACACGCTATCCCTCATCGACCGCGGCTGTCATGCCGGCCTGCATAAATGTCTCTTCATGTTACGCTTGAAGGACCCCATATTATAGGAAGGAGTGAACACACTGGCCGGGAGATTATTCCACAGCTTCATGGTACGACAGAGATACAAAGTTGTGAACTTTTTAGTTCGTGCCCACATAAATTTACCGTAAAACTATGGCTTCGTAGCCCAGCGCGCGTGGTTCGGGTATGAAAAGGAGAGGAAGGGATTAAATTAAATAGCTCTTCAGAACACTCGCCATGATACAGACGGTATCCCATTGTTCCCAGAGTATTGGTACTTAGGGAACTAGTTAGTTGATAATAAAATTGAATCAGAAGAGTGTGTGGATGACATCGTCATCTTCAAATCGATAGAAAAATAATTTTTCACTTATCAGAGATACATATTTATAGGATTGTGGTTACAGAACAGGCAAAATTGTAATTGTTAAAAATACATAAAAACGTAATAATTATCCAATTATTAAAATAATTATTACGTTTTTATGAATGAAATGGATATTAACTCTTTTCTTACCTGGACATTTTCTTGGGCCTTCCCCGAAAGGCATGTATACGTATCCAGGTCGTTTCTTACAGGCTTCCGGTAAAAACCGTTCTGGGTAAAATTGGTGCGGGTTCTCAAAGTATTTAGGGTCCATGTGTAACGCTTGAACTGGAATTAAGATCTTCACTCCAGGATCAATGGTGATATTGGTATCGGGAATAATGTATTGTTTTGTGCATGTACGCCGGAGGAAGCCAGCAGGAGGTAGAATCCTCATCGTTTCCTTGAGACACATGTCTAGCAATGTAAATTCTTTTATTGCATCGTAACATAATTGGTCGTTATACTTTTTTAAAACGTAATCGATTTCTTGTTGAACTCTATTCTGTATCTTCTGATGGTAAGCTAATTGATGTAAAAGACTACTGGTTACCAAAGCAGATGTTTCAAACCCACCAACGAAAAATAAGAAAACATTCGCTGCAATATCGTGCTCATCCATTTCATGGTCGACTTGAACAGGAGAACCGTCAGGATTTTTCAGAAAAAAGGATTCCGCGTACACTTTACCCATACCGAACATTTCCAGCAGTATATCCATGAAGTCATTCCTACCGGAAGGTTTAAAATTTCTTTGCTCGCTAACTTTTTTCGATAAATCGTTTATCATTTTCACAAAATCTCTTCTAATTCCAAAGGATCCCGGTATGAAACTTAAAAATGGGATAATCTCATTAAAATGAACTAAGAACATTTCGAGTCGAGTTTTGTCAAAGAACGAATTCGCCATTTTTAGAAAGTACATATTTTCTTTTGCAACTGTGTCGAGATCGATGCCAAAGCCACTGCAACCAATAAATTGTATAGTAAAACGCGCCATTAGCTGCCACGTGTAAATGATATGATTTTGCGCCATCTCCTTTTCAGTCATATCTTGCAATTTGTCAGCACATTTAGCCACCAACGGGAACATACCTCGCAGCTTACTGGTGGAGAAAGCAGCCGGAAAACTCTTTCGTAGTACTCTCCAATAATCTCCGTTTACAAAGAACAGATTACGAAACAGTGAACCTTTCTTCGGGTTTAAATTTATACCTCGAGCAAAAAAACTATTGAATTGTATAGTTAGTACACGTTTTATTATCTCTGGATCTTTAACAAGTAGTTCAGGTGTATTACCTGTATAGAAGCCGATGTATTTATCATCGCTGTATCTATTGTATAGCTCAGTGCTTGACTCTACAATGTTCTTTTTAAACATCAAAATTGGTAGGTGGCTACCGAAGAAAGGAAGTGGCTTTTCGTATTTAACATTCTTTTTTTTCCAGTAATCGTGATTCCTTGTCGAATACAAGTAAAAAAAGATCGAAGACAAAATGAATAGTAATAGAGGAAACATAGTTATAAACAACTGACGGCAAGGAGGTTGTGATGTCAAATGAATGAGTTTGTTTCTCGCTGTATTTATTTTAATCGCCAATACACATTACCTTGACATTTCATTATGAAAACCTGATAGAGCAAACACATATCTATTGACACTAGTGGGCGCCAAGTGGTCGACATTCGACCATAGTTAATTGATTTTTGTAAAGTTTGTACTTTATTGGGGTTCTTTTGTCAATAATCTATAATCAAAGGTTTTTTTAATTATATAAATATGAAACTAAATGAAAATTGAAATTAATTATAAATTAGAAATAAAAAAAACAGACGTTTACATAAGGTGGCAAGGCTCTCAAATTCTAAGTAAATATAACTTTAAGAAAATAAAGAATTTTATCGCAACTTACGACACAGTTTTCAATTAATTTTACATGATACCATGGGTGAGTGGGTGGTATTTCTGAATGATATTGAATTAAATGTAGTCTGTACATTATGAGGAATAGCGATATGCCCAGTATCATCGTTTGGAAAAGTAATAGATACATGTAAATAAATTAGATTTCTTTAAGTTATTTGTTCATAGATAAATCAGTTCAGGTTTACTCATAATAAATGTCACCACTGACATTACAAGTGGTATTGCGGTATAGTAGATTACACGGGAGAATTTCAATATGGCGATAGCGTGCTAAATAAATTAATAATTAAAAATAATTAAGTGGAAGAGGAATCGACAAGCTAAATAATAAACTTTAAATGTCGTTTCTTTGTTTTTTCAGGTAGATTTGTGTATGTGGAGTATTGTTTTTAATTGTTAAAGTGTAAAATTGTGCTAAATAAAAACTTTGTTTTTTCAGAGCAACACCAGTTTATTGTTTCCTAAGATTCCTAACGAATTGTCTTATATACATAATAGAATTAAATGATGAATCCAAAACAAAAATGTTTTAATACTAGGTACCATTAACTTTTAAAAATGAATTCTCTTTTGTTCAAAATACATCATCAACTGTACTAAATATAATTGCTACATTAGGTTGAACTGCATCATTGTAACCAAATGAAAGACTTATTGACATCCGTCATTTTAGTTTTACGTTCCAATTACCCTTTCAATATTTTTAACATAACTGACGTTGCATGCCTTACATGCCCTTTGAAATCAACTGGTCAAACTGTAGGTTAATTTTATAATAATATAATATGTAAATTCATAATATACATTAATAATTAATTGATTGGAACGTAAAACTAAAATGACGGATGTCAATAAGTCTTTCATTTACATGTGTGTATATGTGGTGTAAAATTCGAGCAGTAGTGTGAGTAATGCATATTTTAATTAATTTAATGTATTTCTAATTCATCTAATTCATTCTTTCTGCACCTCTCCTCCATATAAACTTTAACTATGAGAAATTTCAAGTTCATCCGTTCGCGCAATTCGCTTAAAAAGGGGTACAAAGTTTTGGCTTCACGTATTAATATTCTATTGAAATATATAAATATAGTTCATGAAATATAATACATATACCAGAAATATTAGTCTGTCCGTCTCTTATTTTATAACTATCACCAGCGATATTTCGTTTTTCTTAGATAATGAAATAACTTGGTCTAGATAATAAATAAAATCTAGTATCTATGAGATTGAAATAATGGACAAAAGTTTATGCAGAATTACCACGAGCTTAAGCAGAACAGCAGCAGCAGAGATTCCCTACTAGACTGCGCTGCGCCGCGCAATTGCGCCAACTCAGTTCACTGCGCTGGATTTTGAAGAAGTGAGTTAACACATTAACTCATTTCTTCAAAATGAGTTCGCGCACAGCGCAGGACCGAGATATTCGAATAATATCATTTTTATAAACAGCAACTCTGTGAAATGTAAATGGAATTATACCTTTTTTGTTTTTTTTTCGCCGGAGGAGAGGGTGGGTGTATGTCCGAATCGCACAGACTAAAACCCCACGGTGTACCGACAGACCGTTATTGTGGGGGCAAGGGCGGCAAGGGATCGAACAAGCTAATCAACCTTGTAGAGCCGCCCCCACGGTCCGCCCGGCGGAAGGTGACCGCCGGGCTCCTACCTATAGAGGAGCAGACCGGGCACACACCGGCTGCCCCCCCTTTTCCGCCGGACCCGTGCAATGAGGAAATGGGCCCCCCGGCCCATCCCCTCAGGTCCGGCTATGGTGGCAGGAGGAGTTGGGCAAAGCGCCGCCTCCTCCTGCCGGTCCTC
>MU159819.1:0-17982 GCA_015888305.1 Antheraea pernyi | reverse complement strand
TCGTTTTTAGGGGAAGATAGACGTAAATACGCGATTTACTCTATCTTATATGAGTTATTTATTTTGAACAGCTGCGCGCGCGAGCCGTTGTAATGTAGCCGCGATGGCTGGAAACCCTGCGACGCCTGCCTGGGGTAGCGAGGGCGCTTTGTGCGCGGGGCGCGGGGACATCCGCGATAATTCGCGGTATGACCCACGCCGCGGTACAGAACACAGCTCGGGGGATCGGGGGAGTCTTTAGTGCGAGAAGACTCCTTGGTGGAGTAGTAGTAGTAGTAGTACATTATACGTGCCTTTCTGCGGCACGTTCAAATATATATTTACATATTTATGTGAAATCGACATTACATTTTCATTTATGGTTCCGTATAACAGTATTGGCGGTTATATTTGAATTACTACATGAATGATATTTCTAAATATCACATAAGACGTATTGAACACAGAAACAAAGTATATAGTACAAAGTAACAAAGTAGTAACAAAGTATAGTAGAAATACGACAGTTTATCTGTTCGTATTACATAGACAAATGTATACACAAAGACATAATAGCTCGTCTGTCTGTAACAGACACGTTAAACCTACACATATATCATATTTATTTTTATTGTAATAAGACATCCCATTACGCATAAGGAACATTAATAGAGAAAAATAAATAAATAAACATGACAACTCATCTGTTCGTAGTACATAGAGAAACATCTATTTACAAGGAGATCTGATAGCTCATCTGTTCGTAACCTTTCAGATTATGACAAATCAAACGAATACATAAATAACGATGATAATAAATATGCAATAAACGGGATTTTCCTTTAGAATAATAATTGTAGGTACTCGTAATTGACGAGAATCTAAGAATTGCAATGGTGATGAATATAATCTAGTCGTCTACCATGAAATAAATTGATTTGACCATGATTCGTTATACATTAATGTGTGTAACGAATTTGGTTATATTTATTTATTATATATACTGATGAGTAACATTTACCCAGTACTAAAATCGAATACATACAAGAAAACTAGCTGTTACCCGTCGCTTTGTTCGCCATTTTAAAAAATGCCAAAGGATCAATGGAATCCAAACAATAAGTAGACGTTCGTACGTAGTAGAAGAGTATGGAAAAATCCGAATCGCGGGGCCATACTCTTATGTCTATATGTTTACTACTTTTTATGTGATGGAACTTCAAAAGAACTCTATTCTCGTTTTACGTGACATCACTACATATCTTTACATAATATAAAATAAATTCGCTTTCGCTGTCTGTTCGCTTAGATCTTTTAAACTATTCAACAGATTTTAATATAGGTTTCAGCAATAGATAGAGTGATGCAATACGAAGGTTTAATACACATGTTAGAGAGAGAGAGTTGGTTGCCTTCCGGTTTCTTCAATAAAACAGTGGTAGCTACAATGGACTGTCTATTTATTCAGGATTCTTCACAATTTACTTAATCGTGTATAGCCGGTCACAAAACTTTCTTTTTTTTCTCGAACTGACTACGCTATTAGGAAGAAATGTAGTAGACGCTTCCTTAAAGAAGTTCTATGTTCTTTTGATTTCTATTTTTTTTATACTGATATACTTTAGAAATATCTTTCTGAACCGCAGAAATTATATCGAAAAACTAATTCGATTTAGTTTTTGATCTTAGACTGTCTGGAACGAATGCTACAACTCCCACTACTCTGATTAGATCTAATTGAATCTTCGTCACTCATTAAATTGTAAACTTATTAATCTAAAAACAATTATAATTCTCTGAACTCGAAGCGAATTAGTTTTTCGATATAATTTCTGCGGTTCAGAAAGATATTTCTAAAGTATATCAGTATAAAAAAAATAGAAATCAAAAGAACATAGAACTTCTTTAAGGAAGCGTCTACTACATTTCTTGGAGAAGGAATTGCCCAATTTTTATTCTAGCAAATAGTCTTTAAAAACCTTGTTCATTATGAAATTAGTAAATTTGATTGGTTTTTACTATCTATATGTAAATATATGCTAAAAATCTACCTATCTGTTGGATCGTTCTAAGGTTTAACCTAACGTCTTTAATAAACTGACGTGTATTGACGCAAGACAAAGCCAAGTCTCGTCTTGGTCTTGCATTTGGGCAACACTAGTCGCTTGTATTGTTCGGTTGAATTGCCAGATATCGCATTAAAGTACAGTGATAATGTATTATCTTGATTAAATAATAATTTGTTGTCCAATCGTTAAAAAAATATCTATATGATCTACTGACTTGGTCAGCGTAATAATAAGGCTCGGAGTGCGTAAAATACACTATTTATTTGTAACTCTGTATATCGAAAACACTACTTTTGGAGTCTCGGCTTACGTTGAGTTGTTGATGATGGAGCTCTGGTGCGCGGACACGCGTTGCACCAGCACGGGCCACCACTATAGACGCCAAGGCATCATCACGTCGGGAACGCCACTATAGGAGCTTCCATATCACGTCGGGGTCATGACTGTAGGAGCCTAGACTGATTCGGACAGTGTAATAATAAGACTCGGACTGCGTAAAATAGACTGTTTATTTTTAGCTCCATGCTATTTATACACACAAGAGATCGTTCAATTGTTTGAATGACATATACTATTTACAATAAATTCAAACCTTCAGCTAATCTGCGAAGGAAGATGACTTATTCGGTAGCTACATATCTATGTGATTAACTGAATGCAAATTGTTTTTTAATTATTTAAGCTGTTTTGCGAAATGAAAATTTTCAGGTTTGATTTTTTTTTTTCGAACTGACTACGCTATTTGATTTTATGTACGCCCAGATAGAAGGCATCTCCAGGTCCCTGTGGAGATCGACTCTCCGGACGTACCATGGGGCACCGGTCATTTTGCGTAAGACGCGGTTTTGAAGAATTTGAAACTTATAAAGGGTGCGTATCGGTGCATGTGCAAAAACAGTACAGCTATATGTCATGACCGGGCAGATGCATGTCTTATACAAGGTGAGTTTGTGTCTGAGGGGCATCTTACTCTTATGGCAAAGCAAAGGGTGGAGGCGACCCAAGACCATAACAGCTTTGTTTCGCACTCTGTCTATGTGTGTCTCGAACTTTAAATGTTTATCTAGTATGACACCGAACACCGAGATACTTGACCTCGTCGGTCCAAGGTATGTCGGTATCTTATAGCCTGATGGGCTGGAGGTTATTAACGCGTTGCTTGGGATCGAAGAGTATCGCGGCGCTCTTATTGGGATTTACTTCTATACGCCACCGAAGAAACCAATCACCGAGAGTGCTAACGGTTTCCTCGATGCGTTTCCTAAGTTTTTCCAGCCGCCAGCCGGAAGCGTAGATAACCGTATCATCAGCATAAAAACCTACCTCTACTCCCGGGAGTTAATTTTAAATCTGTAAACGAAACCTGGGGACGGTTCAGAAGGAGCCGCTCGTAAAGTTTACCTAGCGTATCTAGCAAACTGATAGAGCGATAGCTGACGGGAGGCGTAGCTTTTTTGCCGGGCTTTTTCCGTTATTTCGTGTTCTGATGTCACCACGGGTTGTTAACGTCGGCAAATATTCACGCAACCATCGTGACCAAAATATGTTCGCGAGCGCTTGCGCCGCCGTCTATGACTTCCTATCGGCCGGTTGACAAAATGTGATTAGGCGGTAAAGCCCCCGCGTCGTCATACTCTGACGCTACATACGTGAGTGGTCGCGAGTTTACCGTGTGCTCTATTTCGGTAAGTACGGTCGCTAACACCTCTTCGCGAGGGGTTCTTTCGTTGAGTGTAACAGCGAGGCTGTTTCACACTGCGAATTAAGCGTTTCTACGCTCCCCCTGGTTTGGCGCGCCCGGATCAGTAAATCTCCACGTCTCATGCCCACGCCCAGTAAATCTCGATGTGTTTCGATAACACGTAATTTTGCAACTCCAGTATCTACTCTCGATACGCAAAACTTAGTTCGACCGACGCCCCGCGAATGTTTGTCCCGTTATCGGGCCACATAATCTCTGGCCACCCCGGACGGGCTGCCATACGTCGTAATGACATAATCCGTACTTAAACTAGCTACTGTTTCGATGTGAATCGCGCGAGTTACTAAACATGTAAACAGCATGCCCCATCGTTTTTCGCGTCGCCTACCGATGGTCACTGTCATAGGTCCGAAACAGTCAACACCACATCTAGAAAATCGTGCGTTCGGTAAGTTACCTTTTACCGGTACTACGGGAGCTGATTTTCGTAATCTACACAGCCCGCACTCGCGTAGCGCCTTTTTTATCGATGCTCTTAGACGTAAAATCCAGTATTGTTGCCGTATTTCGTTCACGATGAGTTCACGTCCGTAATGATGATTATTTTTATGACTATTACGAATAATCAATAACGATAAATGATACGCACTGTCCAATATCGGTGGCTCTTTCATTTTTATATGTACGGAACTCGCTTTTATTCAACCTGTTATACGGGATTCTAAAAATCCCTTTAAAAAAAAAGATTTATCCACTTAATATATGTATTTATTATTTAACACTGAATAATTATGAGGATTAAGAGTGTTATGGACCGAGTCTTGGAATGAACTGCCGGGTGGTATCGAGGACCGTGAGAGGACTTGGAAAGAGCTGACGTTAGGTACTAGGAAATGTGCTAGGTAGGTATTAGGGTACATGGTTCGGGTATAACCGCTCCCCTTGTAAAATAAAACTTTCGCAGTAAAACGCAAAGTTTTAGGGAGATGTTCTTAAACGAGGAACAGACATTTCTATTCTTTCCTCAACGTCAGGATCAGGGATTGTGTTATGTGAGATTTGGAATGGAGTTAAGGTTTTACAAAATTTCTTATAGAGTACGAATAAAATTATAATTATAATCGATACAATTATACAATAGGTTTAAATTGGATAGGTTGAGTTGTATTCTAAAACGAAATTTGGATTTTCTGATAAGTTATCTATTGATGATAAAATTTGATTGTTAACAACATCTAAATCTTTTAACTTATCCAAGTTGGTTTCGACAATTTTCACAGGTAGTATATTAGTTAACTTAAGTTTCTTAATATTACAACAAATGTCGGTAATTATGTTGAAATCGGATCTTACTGGGGTTACATTAATCTTAGTATTTAATTTGCCAGATAATTCTGTATTTTGGCATTTGGCCGTGTTTAAAATATTCACCAAGAGATGGCGGTATACCGTACGGTAATTTTTCTGTATTGCGGTGTCAAGACTCGCATTGAAAACATGACACCGGGGCGATGAGTAACTTTTGTTAGGGGTCCGATTGTCGTGTCCGTGGCAACCGGACGTGCGCTCCAGAGTTCTTGACACACACAATTGGGTAAAGGCTTTGTTTAAAATATTCACCAAGAGATGGCGGTATACCGTACGGTAATTTTTCTGTATTGCGGTGTCAAGACTCGCATTGAAAACATGACCTCGGGGCGATGAGTAACTTTTGTTAGGGGTCCGATTGTTGTGTCCGTGGCAACCGGACGTGCGCTCCAGAGTTCTTGACACGTCTTTGTTTACATTCTTTGATCGTATCGAGAATATCTGGTTTCGGTTTCGGGTTCTATCTCGTTTCGTCAGTTGTTTTCTGTCCTGTCTGTCGTCAGTCGTTTACGCGTTCTTATCAGAACGTAGGAAACCGTACTTTTCAGTACGTCAAATCGCACTTTTCGGTGCGTCTGCGTGCTCCTCTTCGTGTCGTCATGTCGCCGCGCTGGCTGAAGAGAAGAAAGAAGTGTTAGGGCTTCCCCCTAGGCACTGTAGGTCCACTGTGAAGCATCGCTCATCGCCCACAGCTCCCTTTGATCCGGACTCGGGATAGTCCGTTAAATTCATTAAGGCGCGCCCCTCTGGCAGGGAGGTTTTGATGTCTACAGATCCCGACAGACGAAATCTCCGATGACCTCAACGGGCAGGATATCCCTGTCCGTGAGGTGCATCGCATGCGCTCTCCGCGCACCCGGCAACCATATGATATGGTTTTAGTAGTTCTCGATCGCACCCACGAAGGGAAAGCGATCTTTAATATCTCGACCCTCTGCGGCCTCTCCGGCGTTATCGTCGAGCCGCCGCGAAAAACGTCTGTACCCTCGCAGTGTCACAAATCCCCGCCAAAGTCTAGAGTACCTCATCTCCGTTAATATCCTGAGTACCGCACCCTGCCAACGCCAAGTTGTAGGTGGTAGAGTCACGTTGAAGCTATTATTGGTTTCAGCTGTTGTGTTGCCGTGTACAACAATTCACCAAAATCGGTTGGCGATAAACAAATATTTACTTACATGTTTTTCTTTTTTTACTTTTGGTTTTTTTTAGTACGATTTCCAAAATTATCCCTATATTATTTACAATTTCATCGACATGTTAAATAAAGAACAACCTTCATTTTTTATGAGCAAAGTGCAATAATAATCTACCAAGGCGTTATTGAGTTAGATCAGAACATAAAACAAACGCACAAAAATAATTTGACGTCAACTTCGTGATCTCTAGAAATGACCTTTATAAAAGATATTTGAGGAAAAATTCCAGTAAAAATTAATTGCGCAGACACAACTACAGAAAAACTGCTATACAAGGTAGGTACTACTTTGGTGATTTTAACGTATTCAGCAATTTTAATAGTTTACGAATACGTACAAATATACTTTCGCATGTTCACTAGCAGCGCCTCTGGTGGAAAATATTAATAACTCAAATATAGAAAAACAAAAGACTTCTATGCTTCTTCTATTGAAGGGTTAAAGAAAAAACTGGCTGAGGCACATTTACAAAACTTTACAGATGAGTCAATTTGAATTTCGTAAGCATTTTATAGTGGACTTGAATACATTAGAATGAATGATTTTGAAAGAAAATTTCGTATGTTATATGTATCTGGTATTATTTTCTGTATAGAATATGCCTAATAATAATAATAACCGACATGGTCAAGTCACGGACTTCGTTATTTATTCATTATTAAAGAAGAAATACAACAACGAGATGTGACAACGCGTTTTAGATAGCCAACATATATACACATTGTGGGAGGGTTTACTTTTTTTCCCTCAATCGAACTGAATCGAATAGTTTAGTTCGTTTCATTTCCGATATACACGTATTCATTGGTGAATCATGCAATTTTCATTGCATGATTCACAAATGTATATATGTATGAATAGCTTAGCATAGTTTAGCTAGGACAGACGCAAATTTTTTCGGTAACAGCCCAAGCCGAGGTGTGCGTGCACCCTTGTGTATGTTACCCAAAACCAAAAATCGGTTGTGTATATATTTAATTCTATTTAATTTAATTCTCCCCACCTCTAGGCAAGTTACAGGCCGTACATTTAAGAGGTAGGTTTAAAAAACCCGTACCTAATATTTTGAATTCGGCGGTAGTATTAGAATTACAATCCACTATCAACTTGGATACCTTCGATTGGACATACAGAAACTGATTGTTGTTAAGCCCGTGCCTTATGTCGATATCACCATTAATAAATTTAGGAGTGCATTGATCCGGTAAAGAGTCTACCACTTTTAACATTAATTCAGTTTTACAACTTGGGTTAGTATTCACAGGATATTCTGTTTGAGTTTTACATATATAGATACTATTTGGAATCACTTTACATATTTCTAAGCGACATATTACAATAATAAAACTTATCTTTACTAATGCTTACATAGTTGGAAGTAAGTACAATTAGCGAATATGAGTCTGGTTTGTTACTGTACTGTACTGTATTGGTATGGATGGTTTTATACACATCATACATTTTATGCGTTACCAGCGGAATTTTGCAAGCAAATATTATTTGTTTGTTTGCATAGTGAGTACTCATTTCACTTATATCTATAATTACATGAATATTTTCTAAATCTAAGTTTATATGAAGTTCCAGTGATCTGGGTAATCTAATATTATTTACAAATTCAGAATACAATTCTTTAGGTGTAAGTACAGATGGGTGAAGAACTTGGTCTTTAGTAACATAATTGCATTTTGCAAATCTTCTATTTTAAATGACAGAGTTAACAATACGAAAGACAAACTGTTACACAATTGGTTGAGATTTGACAAAATAACTAATTTATTAGATGCCAAACTCAGATTTTTCAAATTAATACTTAAATTTTCGACAGCATTATTCAAACGGGCTTCATTTAAATCTATAGTAGATATGGTTTCGTTAAAATTCTTTATATTGTGAATTTACATATTATATTATTATAATAAAATTAACCTACAATTTGACCAGTTGATTTCAAAGGGCATATTGTAAGGCATGCAACGTCAGTCATGTTAAAAATATTTAAAAGGTAATTGGGACGTAAGAAGGATATTCGAAATCGAAACGTCTTTTTCATTTACATGTGTGTATATGTTGTGTGAAATTCAAGCAGTAGTGTGAGTAATGTATATTTTAATTAATTTAATGTACTTCTAATGCATTTTATATAAAATAAATAGCACTGCACTTCTCCTCCATATATACTTTAACTATGATAAATTTCACGTTCATCCGTTCACGCAATTTCCTTAAAAAGGGATACAAAGTTTTGGCTTCACGTATTAATACACACATCAAAAAAGTCTAAGCAACATGCGTGATATTATAAATTTTACCATTTATATTAATTAATTTCTAAGTATTTACTCAAACAAAGTGCGTAGGTAAGTAAACTTTTTTGTTATTGATGACATACTGACTGGTTGTAAAAAAAAATTTGATTATGTTTTGTTTTTTCATAAAATTCAAATGACTGCGAATTTGTTTAAATTTATGTGCGTTTTAATTGCTACGTTTAGTCTTGATTTTATAATATTACCAACCATTTAAATAAAGTTAGCAACAAAATTGAAATATTAGATATTCTTTACGTCATGAAGCGAAGTCATTTGATGGCAGATGAAATGCAAAGAGCTGTAGGGATGTTGCAAGCGGGAAGTAATCAATCCCAGGTATCTCTACATTTTAGCATTCATAGAAGTGTTATTTGTCGTCTTTGGCAGCGCTACAATAATACAGGAGAACCCGCTGAACAGCATCCAGGCCGTAAAAGGAGAACAACCTTTCGGCAAGACCGTTACATACAACTGACTGCAAGACGCCAGCCGATGTTAACCGCTCGAGAGATAAGTTTGAGGCTACAAATTTCAAGTGGTGTTGATGTAAGTCCACAAACTGCATGAGTACGGCCTACGAGCTCGACGCCCAATCAGGTGCCCACCGAACGACCGATACGTGGAATCGTGCTCGTCGATATGAATGGTGTAGAGAACGCATAACATGGACCCAGGAACAATGGGATAAAATTATGTTTTCCGATGAGTCGCGATTCGGGTTTAAGCCTGATACAAGAAGGGTGCGAGTGTATCGTCGGCCCGGAAATACTGAAAGGCTCAGGTGCGTTCAGGAAGTTCATCCATACATCGGCTCAACAGTTATGTTATGGGCGGGTATTATGAAGAACAGGCGAACTGAGCTCGTTTTTGTAAATGGAAACATGAATTACATTGAGGATATTCTCAGACCTTATGTCTACCCATTTGCACAATAAGGATTAGCCTTTGGCTCGGATTTTAGGTTAATGCATGACAATGCGCGTTCACATACAGCTCGGCGAACCAGTGAATACTTTGCAATGGGGAACATCCGGGTATTGCCCTGGCCTGCACAATCGCCAGATCTCAACCCCATCGAGCACGCATGGGACATGCTCCAGAGACATGTTTTGAAGGACTTGGACGGAACGACAACAACCCAACAGCTGAAGGATTTGCTACAATTCCATCGGGAGCGAATACAGCAAGATGACATAAACAGTCTCATTAATTCAATGAATAATCGTTGCCGACAAGTTCTGAATAGCAGATGAGACCATACTTTGTATTAAATGTTCTATTCTTTCACAATAAATACATTTTCTTTAGAAATTTCATTTTGTAAGAAAAAAGTTTAGTTTCTTATGTATCTTAGTTTCTACAGTATATTCTAATATTGTTCATTTCTGTTATTAAAAGAACTTATA
Source organism: Antheraea pernyi (assembly GCA_015888305.1). Taxonomy (NCBI): domain Eukaryota; kingdom Metazoa; phylum Arthropoda; class Insecta; order Lepidoptera; family Saturniidae; genus Antheraea; species Antheraea pernyi. The sequence continues at coordinate 7,950 of MU159819.1, read as the reverse complement.
AAGACAACAGCTGTTATTTTTACATCATAGAACCCTAAAGATATTATTTTAAAAATAAAATACAACGTTATAATGTGAAGAACCATCCTAAAATTTAAATTAGTACATGTTGCTTAGACTTTTTTGATGAGTGTATATAAGATAATATTAACGTCCAAAAATCGCCATTTTTATCACTGATTGACCTGTAGACCTAAATTCTAACCCAGTTCCAGATGACTTAGAACGTTCAAATTTGGCATCCAGATGGGTAGTTGGGTAAAATATAAAGGAAAAAATCAGAAACTAGTCATTTTTTACCATTTAATTACAATTTTATAATTAATTAATTCTATTAGAAATACTTATAGCGATTGTAATGTAAGAATAGCAATGAAAATTAATGACAGTCGATCGTTATGCGGATTTTAAAATCTTCACGTGAATAATATAATGAGTGGAGTAGCACCCTTTTTTTTAATTCCATACATATCAGTTTTAATGTTTATAACTGAGAGTATAAGTTCAAGATTATGCATAGGTCAAGCTTATATAAATATTATAGGTCGATTTTCGTATTTATTTAGTTATTAACTTGGATTTATTATTAGAGATTAATAAAAACCATTTGGTATTATACCATAATAATTTTATTCTTCTTCTTCTTTCCCTTATCCCACATAAGTAGGGTCGGTACAACATGTTTGTCATGTTGTGGTATATGATTTGGCTTAATTTTTACGATCGGCCGCCTCCCATCAAAAACATAAATTGTGAAATGAGAGCCAAGTTCAACATTATGATATATGCCTTAGTTGTTGACTTCAAAACCAAAAGAAGACAAAAGAAGTGAGATCTAAACGAGTGCGAAGGTCAATGGTCAGTCCTGAAATTTACTTATAACAATATAAAATATGTTGTAACCCAGTCTTAAAACAAAGTGCTGCCAATTTCTTAACGGTTTATATTCTGATTTTTATGCAATATTTACAGATGGATCTAAATTAGGTAGATACAGTGGATCAGCATTTGTAGACCCATAAACCTCCAGTCATATCAAATTAAGTATAAGAAGTAAGATTCCATTATGCATACAGAAATGATTGCTATCTTAGAAGCCTTCTCATATATACAAGAATTATAATAAATTTGTAATATATACAAATTCCAATTAGCAAAAGAAGCGATAGAAGTATTTTATATGATTGTCTACCAATATAGAACGATGTTACAGCCGAGTTCAAAAGAAATTCACTCAACATATGGTCCGAATATTTTAATGAAAAATCATTAATGGTATTTGGTATAAAACGATCCAACCATCTCTGGGATCAGTCACATGGTTCCAAGACTCCTCAAGATGAGAAGGAACATGATCGTCTTGGATATGAAAATTCGTTCTGGGCATATTCCATTGAATAAATTTAATAAAAATGTCTATAATTATTGCTCCGAGTGCCAATAAATGTGTAAACCAGAGTAATGTTAATAATTTCAATTCACAAATTATGACATACAAAGATGAATATTTATAATTTAAAAATTCAAAATAGAATACAGCTATTCCATTGTTTTGAGTTTTCACTTCTGCCGGCAGTTCTTTAGTCGACTTTTTTTATGATACATCAATAAAAGGTTGATAAATGAAAAACTTATATTTTGTCATATTTTATTTATTTAGAAAAATATAATTACACTTTGAACTCATTTCTTGATTTTAAATTAATTATTGGATAAAATAGATGTACTTAAAATTATTATTTTTAAAATCAATGACTGTTAATATTCAGTCTTGCCATAATCAGCATTGCGATATAACTGGAATTATAAAAAACATCAATTACAAAATTAATATATCTATTAATAAAATTAGTTAAAAAAGGTTCATTTTATGACAGAAGTCAGCGGTTATATATGTATTGTATAGGGTCTATCGAAGCCTGGGTTTCTCCGAGTCTTCACCGAAACGCCGGAATATGTCCGGAATCTCTAATTCCTCTCGATCTCGAACAGGTGCTGTCTTCGTTCCATAGTATCCTATAAAATGGAATTCTTTAGATATTTTTTTATACAACGAATTTATGAGCTCCAGATGAAGGGAAACTTCTGTACTGTAGCAACGGTAAGGCATTTTTAAGAATTGGCCTGGCTAGATATAATCCTCAAATTGGAAATCTACATCTGCATATTTATAGGTGTGTATCGTGTGTAATTATTTATAGAGCTATTAGGCTTGTATTACCATTTTAGGTTATATTACCACTTTACCAACACCTGACTTTGTAATCCAACGTTAAATATTTAAAATTATATTCAAATCAAAATGACGCTTTGAAAAATTAACTCGAGCTAAATTTCTAAATCTTAACATAAACGGGTGTTTTTAGAAGTACAGAGGAATTTTGAAACTTAAAACAAATGAGTCCGTCCAAACAGACTCGCAGCTTGCCATTTGGTCTATACAAAGTTTTTGATGTTAAAACGACTATGTTGTCTAAGATAGTAAACACGCTAAACCTAAAAGGGAACTGGTTCTCAAGTGTAGCTACTGGAACACACTAACAAGTCCTCGGCGAAAGATTTTCAACTTGAGGGTGGTAGCTATCCAGGCGGTTGTAGAAAAAGTCCTACCACAATGAACCAAAGACATAGTAAGGATAATATATATATTATCATGAGTTGGTAAATTGCCCGTGTATACAGAACCTTGGGATTACAAGAACATGTTTTTGTATACACATAAAGATAGCGTTTGCTGACAAATATTTGAGGCTACAATGCATGCTTTGTTGACAATCTTAAGCTTGATATTTATGAAATCCAAATTTTATAGCGTATGAATTTTTGTAGTTGCGTTGAAGTTTTGTATGAATGATATTAATGTAGTAACCTAAAGGCAGTGGAAGAAAATACAACCACGTAAAAGTACGTCAGAAAAAAATTAGGAAATCATGGTAAAAAAGGTTTGCTCTTTGTAAGACTTTGTAAGAGTTTTTGTAAGAGCTTTATTAGTCAATTATTTATATATAATAGGTCTTCTTTACCTATGAAATTGCCGATCTGCAGTACTGGCTATTTCAAATCAAAATAATTTTTGTTTGGCTAATTGATTGATTGATGATTGGTTTATTGATTAGTGTTACATGCCTTTGAAGAATTTGTTGCCTCCCGTTCAGCTAATTTCTTTAAGAAGGGCATCAACTGCCACTGCGTTAGCAAAGATGCATTGATTGCATGGGTGATTACTTCGATTAATACAAATAAAAAATACATGAAAAAAATTCTTTTAAATTTTTTCATAGAAAACGGCAATTTCATAGGTAAAAACCTATTATATTGGTCCTTTTGGTGATAATTTATGAGACCATGTAATATTTTATAATAAAATAAATAGAAGGAACGGAGATGAAATGTTTTGGTTTCCATAGATTATTCTCGATTTTGTTAATATTTGGAAAACTATAATAGATAAAATCACGAAAGTTTTATCACGACTTTATATCTATCTGGAAAGTATATAAAATGGAGATAAGTATATAACATATTGTGGAATGATTTAAAAATGATGAAATGATTCAATTTAAAAGATCCATGAGAGAACACAAACGTTAACGAAAAAAAATCATAATTGAATTATTTAGATATCGATATGAAAAGAGCATGGTTACCGGTTTTGGTGGGCGCTGGCAAGACCGGCGCGGCTGCGGGCGTGCCGCAGAGCTGGCAGGCGCACGCGACGGGCGACGCGACGCGGTGCGGCAACACGGCGCGGTCCTCGCACGTCAGCTGCGTGTCCACGCCGCCGTACCGCGTCGCCGCGCAGCACTCGCACCGGGAGTCGTGGCTACCGGTCTCTACAGACACATCATAGACACATTCACAGTTTGTGCAATGCCACCCCTCTTTTTTAAGGTGAAACTTCTAATGAGACTTCCAACAAGGTTGCGTTAGACATTTAACGCTACCATCGAGGAGGTATGAAAGCACTGTTGCGTTACACGTTCAGCGCTCCTGGGGAGGAGGAATAGAAAGAGACAGAGCGAGAAAAATAATCAAACATTTCGTGTCTTACTTTAGTTATCATAATTCCATCATAAATGTTACAGATTTGGATATTTTTCCACTCGAAAATGATAATTAAAAGATGCGATCAGTTATGAATTGTAAGTAATGTTAATTAAGTTTGTCTTATATAAACAATATGATTTCACTAAAAATCAATTTCTACCCCTTCCTATTTTCATTTCCATATTACGAGGTTTCCCTTCTTCCGTGCGGAGGGATTCCACGCACTATTTTTTTATTGAAATGGTGAAATTCCTAACGGATACGCCACCCTCCCGGGGGAGAAAGTGCGTTATGTCCGACTCGCAAAGACTAAAACCTCATCATGTACCGTCAGCCGCATGGCAGAGGCGGCCAAGAACCAAGCCTCTTCTCTCCTGAGAACCGCCCCTGCGGCAGCTTCGCCGGACTACTAAGGCGAGCACTTAAGACACTCAGCCGATTTGATTGACACCCCTCTCTATGCATCCACTAAGACGTCAATGAATCATGTGTCGTGATTTTTACTTTTGTAATTAATTTAAATGATTGAATATGGTCTTTATAATATTATTGTTTTTTTTAATCATTGGAGGCAAACGAACAGGCGGGTCTCCTGATGGGCGTCGAGCTCGTAGGCCGTACTCATGCAGTCGATTTCACACAGTTTGAGGACTTATATCAACACCACTTGAAATTTGTAGCCTCAAACTTATCTCTCGAGCGGTTAACATCGGCTGGTGTCTTGCAGTCAGTTGTATGTACCGGTCTTGCCGAGTGGTTGTACTCGTTTTACGGCCTGGATGCTGTTCAGCGGGTTCTCCTGTATTATTGTAGCGCTGCCAAAGGTTACAAATAACACTTCTATGAATGCCAAAATGTCGGGATACCTGAGATTGATTACTTCCCGTTTGCAACATCCCTACAGCTCTTTGCATTTCATCTGTCATCAAATGACGTCGCTTCATGACGTAAAGAATATCTAACAATTCAATTTTGTCGCTAACTTTATTTAAATGGTTGGTAAAATTATAAAATCAAGACTAAACGTAGCAATTAAAACGCACTTAAATTCAAACAAATTCGCAGTCATTTGAATTTTATGAAAAAACAAAACATAATCAATTTTTTTTACTACCAGCCAGTATGTCATCAATAACAAAAAAGTTTACTTACCTACGCACTTTGTTTGAGTAAATACTTAGAAATTAATTAATATAAATGGTAAAATTTGTAATATCACGCATGTTGCTTAGACTTTTTTGATGTGTGTATCTGGTTTCTAATGGGTATAATAAATCGGTTCCAATTTCACGAAAATACGTAAATATGAAGTGGATGAAAATCAAATAAACGATTTTTCACCCCCTTAGGGGTTGAATATTTTCTTCAAATTTATATGGGACCACCTCTGAATATAATCGATTCAAATAAAAAAAGAATCATTAAAATCGGTTCATAATTGACGGAGATATCGATTACATACATACATAAAAAAAATACACACAACCGAACGTAGTAACCTCCTCCTTTTGCGAAGTCGGTTAATAACCTCCCCCTTTTTCGAAGTCGGTTAAAAATAATAAATTTATATACATGTATACATATTTATACTATATAGATAAATATAAATTGAGCTAAAGAAGTTTTACTTTAGCCATGTGGTCTAAAGCACACTTTTTTTTTTATATATACTTACGGTTGTTATACAGTGTGCCGGATTCGCAGGATCCGCGGCACTCCTTGAATCCTCTGATGGGCCTTTTGTTAATGCAGAGTCCGTGTGAGCCCAAATGTACTCGCACCAGACCCACCGTATCCGTGCTCGGGATACTCTTCGGTACGCATTTACCTTCAAATTAAATATTAATTATTAAGTCTTCTATTCCCTTTTTCATGGCGGTGGCGTGGTGTCAGATATATGCAGGTTCGAGCATGTACTATGTGCATGTACTATTAAATGTTTCGGAATGCGCGTACATTTAAATTCACCCTTTGCACTCGGAGGCTCCGGAGCGGACCCATTTAAAATGTGGCTGACAAATGACGGTCACCAACATTTTATTTAGCTCCGCTGCGGAGCTCTCGAGTGCAAAGGGTGAATTTAAATCGTTAACACTATCAACTGACGAAGAAGGAAAATAGCGTGACGAAACCGGTATCTGAGAAATACTCTTGTTGTATTACCTTATGTGGGAAAATATAATATGCATTCATAATTCCTATATTGAAATCTGGTGATAAGACTAAATGTGAAAATTATAGACCTGATAATTTTCTCTTGCAAGTATTTGAGTCTCTCATCTACTTTCATGTACAATTATCACCTCAAATAACATATTTCTCTCTTCCGGCATGGTTTTCTTAGTGATCGTTCCTTTAATAATCGTTGCCAAGTGGATTTCATTTATATGGACTTTGCTAAAGCGTTTGATAAAGTGACTCTTGTTTTTCTAATTCAAAAACTTTGCGCAAAGGGAATTCATGGAAACCTATAAACCCGTTGGGTGAAATCTTAAATATCTCGCCACAGTCAGGTGGTTGTCATTAAAGGATATTTATCATGTCCCGTCTTCATTACTTTGAGGGTACCCCAAGGTTCACATTTAAATAGCTGCATAGTGATTGCTTGTTATACGCTGATGACTTGAAATTTTTTCGAACAATACGTAACGTACGTTGATATTTGAAAGATTGGAACGAGGTTTATATGAAGAAGGGTGAACAAAAGATGAGGTAACTCACTTAGAGCCATAGGTTTCTCCTTGCAGACAAGGCAGCAGGTCTCGTTGACGATGTCCTCGGGGTTGCAGGCGGACACGTCGGGGCAGAGCTGACGCGATGACGTCACGAACACCTCCTCGCCGGCGCTGTCGCACGAGAACGTCGTGCAGTTGTCCGCTGACGTCCATGTCGAGCCTGAACCAATAACGGAACAAAAAAAAAATTATAAATATACGAGAATGTTCATAAACTATATACAGACACCTATACATACTCATACACACTCTCGGTTATTATAACATTAAATATTACCTGTTACAATATTATTTTTAAATTCTAAATCATTTCGATATTTGAAAAGTACATTTTTCTTATCAAAAAATGTGGATTACGACATGTACATGTAAAATTATTACATTATGTATCCTGCAGGATAATAAATGTTTTATTTATGAAGAATAGATAAAAGCTATTGATGTCATATAGTCCTTATTGTTATGCTTAATTAAGTGAAAAATTATTCCGTGTTGGAGTATGACGAACTAACTGTAATCGTATTTAAAAACAATCTGTAGAGTCATCATTTCTTTAATAACAGTCGCATTCTTATGCGCCGGCCGGCACACAATGTACACAATCTCGTAATAAATGTTTGAAATAACTTGGGTGTTTGGGTGTTTCTTATCTTAATCCAACTGACGTTATAGGTATAGAGGCTGATCCTCTAAATATCAATTAAAGTTATGTGTAAAAGAGATGATAATTAGGTGTATGTACTGACCAGGTTTGATCTCCTGTTCACCGATGAGGCAGGAGGTCTGCACACAGCGGCCGCAGCAGAGCCCCGGCGCGGGCTCGGCGTAGCTCCACCCGCGCTTGCACTCGCGTACGCACTTCTCTACGCTGTCGGCGTGCGCGAGGCGCCCGGTGCTGTCGCGCGCGCACGACACGTTCTTACACGGGTCCGACGTCTGCCACGTCTGTCCCTCCTGAATACAAAGCGAATCACCCCATCGATATCTCTTTTCCATGTGTTACATCTTTCAAATCAGTTGCTGCATTTTGTGAGAGTGACTTTGGAAAAGGGATAGAAACGTGTTACAGGAAAGGAGGGAAGCGTGCGCTATTTGATTTGACCAATGATCGCGGTGGCGCAGATAATCAGCGGTACACTCATCTTTTTTTTTATCGTAGCACGACAAA
>MU159818.1:95247-133474 GCA_015888305.1 Antheraea pernyi | reverse complement strand
GTTAGTATTTATACATCTAATGTATATGTTACATGTAACATTACATGTAATATTACATGTATATGTTACATGTAGGTGTCGTACGCGTCGTACTTACAATTGTTTTTAAAGGGCATTTCTATAATTATACATAATCTTACAATTTTAATAATAATAACAATATAATAAAAATAACAAAAACATAAAAATCCAAGTAATGTTGTTAAAAAAAAATTGTTATAAACAGAGTATAAATATTTTTTTAACTTTTATGGCACGATCTTGTTAAGTATGTATGTAAGAAAGGCTCTACGAAGCGAAAATTTTTACGACCATTATTTAAACATTTTTTTCCACTTACAGTTAAGACGGTAGTTCGAGAAAATTTCGTTAGTTAACAATTGTTTAACTTGTTGAAAAATTAACTTTAAGTAAAATTTGCAACGGGAATAAATTATTTATAGTGTTCAGAACACACCATAATTTTTTCAAAGTAAAAAAAATCAATATCTTAAATAAATTAATTAATGTGCCGTACTCGCTTTTGACGCCACGCGCGCCTCCTAAAAATGTCACGCACAGACCTATTTTCAGCGTTAAATTAAAATTATAAATAATAGAGATAGAGTTGCGGGAGTTAGGAGTTTTCTATTGGAAATTTCCTCCTCTTTTGAAATTTCTTAAATATTAATAGTTTATTAAATATTGGCAAAAAACGAAATGCCATTTTTTTTTCATCTTTAATTGTTTATAACTTTTGCAATTTTTTATGTGCTAATACACGCGTTTGGCACATTTTTCTAGACGTCTTTCCGGATCCAATGAGCTATTGCACATAATTTTAAGAGCAGTATCTCTATTTTGTACCATTTTCAACTTGTCGACTAGACTATACCACCCTCTCACAGAAAATCGACGTGAAGTAACAGTACTTGCATTGTTGCGATTCGATCGGTCAGTGAGCGCGCCGAATACCCAACTCCCCTGCCCCCTCCACTTATCCCCACTCCTTCTTCTCCCAAACACAGGCTGGCAACGCATTTGCGACTCTTCTGGCGTTGCAAGTGTCTATGGACGTTGGTGATCACTTAACATCAGGTGACCCACCTCTTAGTTTGCCTCCAATGATAAAAAAAGGATATACGACGCTACGAACAGAAAAACAAGGAAATCTTATAGTCTATATATATAAAAAGAGTTGTCGAATGTATTTAAGAATATCATTTCAGAACGGTTACACCTATTTAGCCAATTCTTTTTTGTTGTTGTGTGTAATTGGTAGGGCGAAGTTTGTATTAAAAAAAAAGTCCGTGCGTACAAAGTACACATGTCAGAAGTGAAACTTCTTTGGCGAACTAATTTATAAGTCTTGTTTATATTTATACAAACAAGAAAAAAAGAATAATAAGTTTATTTATTTATTTAATCTGCGTTTACTGCAAATGACGTCACTTCCGTTGCATACCTGCATGACGTTACATCTGTAAAAAAATTACCCTCATGCGCCTAAAGAAGTTTCACTTCAAAAAAATGTTTGATAATACGCACGGAAATTTACAAAATTTGTGTTTAATAATCTCCATAGTAAAATAAGTGAGAGAGACACAAGACAGTGAATTTATTTATTACTAGCTTCTGCCTGCGACTTCGTCCACGTGGAATAGTCACCGTTTACGCAGCGGCAGCTCTCAAAAGAAAAAAAAGAATTTTTTTGAAACATTATTCATTGGTGCTCCGTTCCTATTGGTTTAACATGATGTATATATATATATGTATATAGCTGTAGATGCATATATAGCTTTTCCTCGATAAATGAGGCATATAACACTGAAAGAAATTTAATCGGACCAGTAGTTCCTGAGAGTAGCGCGTTCAACCAAATAAACTTTTCAGCTTCATAATATTAATTTAGATTTTATATCCGGTAACCAATTTTCTAAATTATTACTGCCATTGTCACATAGATAATAAATAATACAGCAATGTTTATTGTGATAATTTCAATGTTTTAATAAGATGGCGGCTCCCTTGTTAGAACTTTCCATGGAGTTTTTCTCTGCTGCAATCCCATACTCTTTGGCATTATTTCCCATTCACTTGTGCAAAATAACCGAACTATATTACGTAAAATACCACAAACGGTACAAAATATAGAGTCAAATAAGACAAGATTACGAATGAAATATAAAAACCACTACACGACACATCAGTTCCCGCGAAAACTCCACAAGGCAATTGTTCAGTTGCCATTTTATTTAATTTCGGGATCGTACTGAAAAGGGAATTTTTGGCCTTATTTTCTTCGTTAGTACAAACGTGCAGAGTCGGGACGGACAGCTAGTGGGTTTATATAATGTCATAACTCAAACAAACTTTTTAATTTTTCTTATATTTATTGTAATAAATTATTAAATGTCAGTAGTTTCTAACCTAACCTTACTATAAAAAAGGCTGTATATGTATGTGCTATGTGGTGTTTTTTACAATTGGTATTTCCGATGAGTTTCTTCTAATATTATTTCGTCGTGGCCATTTTATCTAGTGCCCATCTCTTGGAACCACACATGATAGTTTATAATTTTCCTTATTGTCTAAGCATGAATATATGTTTTTATTTTTATGCAATTGTAACAAGGATATAAACTATACACATGATTATTTGATAGTCGGGAAATTTACGTGATTGACATTTGAATTACTTGCTTTGAAAATTGTTATTATTCTTATGAGAAATTGTTATTTGTAGATTGTAGGCATTGTTAGAAAAACAGGGAAAACACGAATCAAAAATATCTTTATGAGGTTTTTTATGTAACAAAAACGTGTATCCGTTAGTATATTAGAAAAAGTACAAATAGCCGAGTTATGCTGTAATCGTTTTTTCCATAATTGAGCCTCAAAGAACTGTATTTTTATCACGCTTTTATTAGCTTCACCTGTATGTATGTATGTAACCGACCCCTTTGAGCTCGATTTTGTCCTACGTTGAACGATCAGATTTAATTCAAACTTTGCACATCTGTCAAAGGTCGATGACAATGCAATAATCCGAAAAAAAAAGTTAAAAAATAAATAATAGTTAAAAAAAACCAAAAAAAACACGCTTTCATAAAAAATCCAACTAAAAAACAGAAAAATAACTAACATAAATAAATAACAACGAAAAAATAAAAAAAAAATAAAAAAATATTAAAAGTATTTATTTATTAAATTTTATTTTCTATTTTTTAGTTGGAATATTTTATGAAAGCGTGTTTTTTATACTATTATTTATTTATTATATAAATGTAAAAAATTATCCACTTATACGTATATATGGTAAGTTTAACGTTCGATTCGTATGAAGTACTAGTTTATTTCCGTGACTTCGATCGCGTGGAATAGTTACTTTGGGCTAACGCTAACACGCAGCGGAATCAAATCAAATCAAAAATACTTTACTCTGTTTAGGTCCTCTCATGAATGTCAAAACTACCACCGGTGCGGAAAACAACCCAGTCATCGAGAAGAACCGGCAAGAAACTCCATCCGGTAACACCTTTTTAACACATATATTTCCAATACATCATACCATCGTTTTTAGTGGATGCACAGAGAGGAGTCAATTCCAGACGTCACCATCGTTCACATATTGATCCACTCTATAATAGTCTTTTGACACCAAAACCCGCTTGACGTGACGCTTAGACTTACAGTCCGGCAAACCGGTTACATGCTTTGGGACTTTATTGTAAAACCTAACACTATTTCCTACAAAAACTATTACTGGCCCTGGTAAGCCTGAAACATGGGACGACCAGTTTGTTACAGTTTCTAGTATTTATATTATGGCGGTCTTTTACTAAATGCATTTTTTTCAAAGTTTTTACGTACATACATTAAATTATCAAGATTGTATTGAGAGGGTAGAGTTAAGTATTTGTAATAAAAATATTGGGTCGACCTCAGCAGGCGTCCCCCACAGCAGAACGGAAGCTCACAAAAGGAAAAAAAAAAACGATTTTGAAACATTCTTAACAGAACGGAAGCTCACAAAAGGAAAAAAAAAACGATTTTGAAACATTCTTCCCTGGTGCTCCGCTTCTTTGGCTTTTCTTGATAAATTAGCTATTTAACACTGCAAGAATTATTTAAATTGAACCAACCAAACAAACAAACCCTCCTGCTTTATTATATTAGTCAGGGATGTTATGGATATTATATTTCGGTTTCGGATACGGATATAGGAGTATAATTGTTACGGTTACGAATATTTAATTATTTCGGATTATCCGTTAGTTTCGGTTACGGATATTAGATTGATGTATTTTAGAATGTTAGAAAGTTTTATTTGTATGTTGTCAAAAACATTGATGTTTATTATTGTTTCAAAAAATAAATAAAACCACATTTCATAAAAATAATTTGACTGTTTTATTTGTCGGTTACCAAATATGTCAATGTTTACTTATGTTACATATAAAAATAAATAAAAACTCATTTCATAAAAAAATTGGATTGTTTATTTAGTTGTTACCAAAACAACGAACTTTTCTTTTGTTTCATATAAAAATAAATAAAACCACAGTTCATAAGAAAATTACACAGTTTTATTTGTTGGTTACCAAGTCGATGTTTTTAATATCGTCGTCGTGAAATCGTAGTACATCGATGCTTTGGATTCGATATTGACATCGATATAAACGCCGATGTATTTCTAATATCGATCGTCCCTACTACAAGATTCACATGAAAAGCAAGTGCTGCGAAACAAAACCTGTCGAAACATGTTTTATTTAGACTCCACCCTTATTCGAAATTATCCGAAACTTTTGAATCGGTTACGGTTACAGATATATATTTATTTCGGATATCCGATAGTTTCGGTTACGGAGCTCCATAACATCCCTGATATTAGTATAGAGAAAACGGCAAAGTACTTTCATTAAAACTACTTTAAAATCGTCAAACAAAATTTTCGATATCTCATAAACTTGTAAATTAATTAACACGATAATGAATTTGCTTATTAACTAGTGTCTAAAATTGTGAGAAAACATATATCTATAAGCCATAGCCATATAAATACCACTACATAAAACTAATAGGAAATACCATAAATAAATCGTGATGTAGGTTTTGCTTGGTATAGTCACGCCTCGCGGTGATCAATTATAGAAACTTCTAAGAATATTGCGGTAGGTATACATTGTTTACTACGTGTTAAACACAGTAATAATTATTATGCAATTAACTTCTATAATACGCCTGTAAATACTCTTAATGCGAATCAAATTTGTGAGCAGTTGTGATTCATTATAACAAAGAAGAGTAAAATCACTAAAGAAATCGGCTGAGCGCCTTAAGCGCTCGCCTTAGTAGTCCTGTGAAGCTGTGAATGTCTTACAAGGCCAATAGCATAATCAGTTCGACAAAAAATAAAAATAAAGAAAAAGCGGGTACAGTTGTTGTATGCCAACTGTAGTAAATATGCTTTGTACATGTGTATATAAATAGAGATTTTGTATTACACTTGTAACTGTTTTTATTTATTACGATATAAAACTTAATAAAATAGTATTATAGTGGATATTATTTTGCACTTCCGCCTGGAATTGATTGATCACTGCTAAGTCTAACTGCAACATCCGCCTGGAATTGATTGATCACTGCTACGTCTAACTGCAACAAAAAGCACAATACAATGCAGTAGTCAATCAATTCCAGGCGGAAGTGCAAAGTAACATCTATAATATTTAATGACGGATTTCCGCAAAGTAACGCCTTCTTCAATCAAATATTAATAAAGTACATGTTGCTGTTACTTTGCAGTTCTGACTGTAATTGATTGGCTGCTGCCACGTCTCCATTTTATTATTATTAGTTTCAGATTTTTCTTCCAGTGATAAGTGACAACGGCCAGTCAATTGCAAGAAGTTGCGGCCAGAAGTGCAAAGTAACGGCCACTGAAATATTTAGTTATGGATTCCTGCAAAGCAACGCTTTTATCAATCGAATATCTAAATTACAACCTTAACGTCATTTAGTGAAGTGTTAGAGTCGACTACAGAATATATATTACACTATTGTAGCCGACTGACGGACTATGACATGTCACAGACCTTAACAAGTAACGTAAATGAAAAGAAAAGTGTTTTGTACAGTAAAGGAACTTTAGAACGAAGTTCCTTGGGCCTTTTCTTCAACTGCGATTGGTTAGATTACGATTATTTATACATATTAGTGTATATTCGTCACGTAAAGAAAAAGCGTTATGCCCTCTGAATGCGACTCGCTCTTACTGTATTTTTTAGTGAATACTTATTTAGCCGCGTTGAGCGACATTTAGTAGGGGAAAAACTTATGAGTTTGCGTCACCGATGACTTCGAGGAGCTTCTGACGTATTACGCTTGCGCCAGACTTGCGACGCTTGGTATAGCGGCCAGTGTAATATGATTAATAAATAAACTGTATAAAAACGTATGTAGTTATTACTCGGAGTGCCAACAGATGTGAAAAACAGACTAATGTCACTTTCAACTCACAAATTATGAAATTTAAATAATTCCGACCTTTAATTGATTTAAAAATTTAAAAAAGGACAGACAGTTATACTATTGTTTTGAGTTTTCACTTCTGTTGGCAGTCCTTATGACTGCCTGGACTTTTTTTTATCTATACTAATATTATAAAGAGGTAAAGTTTGTGAATTTGTGACGTTGTAGGGGGTAATCTCTGGATCTACTAAACCGATTTTGAAAATTCTTCTATCTATAGAGAGCCGCATTATCTGTGAGTATTATAGGCTATATATTAACCCGAAACATGGAAAGACTTTTTAGTGGAAGCCGGATTTGCAAAGTAAGTCGGAGAATAAATGGTTGAACGAAAACGTTTCTTACAAACGCTGCCTTAACAATGAGAGATATACGATTGAGTTCTAGAGAAAACTTGTAGCTTGATAATGCCTACAAAAAAGTTAGCGACAGCATATGTATAACTTCAAGGGTTCTTTTTATTATAAGGGCGGGAAACGTCCGCCCGTGCCGGCTGGTTTTCTAATATTTATTTAAATTTAAATAACTTTAAGTCATTTCAAAAATTATCATTTTAGATTCTAGGAAGAAATTTACTTAACAAAAATTAGACTTGAAATAGTGAACTATAGATTATATAAAATGCTGAATAAAAATCAAATAAGTTGTAATGAAATATTAAAGTGATCAGTATACAATCGTCAGTATATGAAGCTTTTATACCCGCCCCGCATACTCATATACAATAGAAAGAAGCAGAGATAGAGAGAGGGAGAAATAGAAAAAGAGAGGGAGAAAGAGAGAATGTCGTATGGAGGTGCTGTAACACTTTTTCCTTATGGCAGACTCTTACTGCAAGCGGGATTCAAAAATCTATTCGCCGTTTACTGGTGTACTTAATTACCTTTAGGTTTTCCCTATAGACCATAACCGTCCAGATAACCCCATAAGTATAAAATCGGTGATGTTTAAGCGGAACCGAATTGCGAACGTATACCGCAATTTTATATATAAATATTTTGAACTGTTGTAGTTTTGTGGGCATTCCTTCATATGACAATGTTCTATTGGTCGTTACTAAAGAGGAAAACATACAATCTATTTATTAATGCTAATATATCTCTGCATGTTTATGTATAATTTAGGAGAACACTGGTTATTAGTGATTTTTTTATCAATAAAGGATTCCCCAATAAGAATATGAAAGAAATTTGTAGGTGGTAGAGCCACGCTAAACTTATTACTGGTTTCAGCATGAATGGGTCGGCTCGCCCGGGGTAGTACCACCCTCTGACAGAAAACCGACGTGAAGTAACAGTGCTTCCATTGTTGCGTTTCGTTCGGTCAGATAGAACGCCGGAGGGCCACCTCCCCTCCCCATTCCCCTTACCTCCCTTCCCCCAAACACAAGCTGGCAACGCACTTGCGCCTCCTCCGGTGTTGTGTCTATGGATGGTGGTGATCACATAACGTCAGGTGCCCCACCTGTTCATTTGCCTCCTATGATATAATAATATATATGTATATAAAGTACAATAAAAGTTTTGTCATACGAAAAGAATTATGACAAATTGCATACTTTTATGAATTGAATTAAATTATTCTATATATAAAAAGATGCTATACAAGCCATACGCTTACGCCGATCGCGCCTCTCTATCGCTTCTTCCACACTCTAGTTTGCAAGCTCGGCTCAGGCGAAACGTGACAATGAGTCATGCTTTTTCGTGCGTGCAGCCAGCGTTCATCGTTTTATAAGACGTTATCACGTCAAAAAAATCTATTCTAGAAGGCTATATCAGAACGTTTCTGACAATAGTTAGGTAGGTAAGGTTGGTGTCTTCGTAGCCTTGGATTTTCATATACCTCCTAGCAGTATCTCAGTCACTCACTATATATTTCTTATTCGATTCTCATGACTTTCATGGTGTTTCTTCGAAATCTAGGTTCCAATTCTATAAAATTAGAATTGGACATCCTTGAAAATATTTCCTTTCCAAAAAAAAAATCTAAACCTTGAATTATTAATGACGAAGATAATAAACATTTAAAAAATACAATAGAATTGACAACCTCCTCCTTTTTGAAGCTGGTTAATAAAAAAAAGTAATGGAGTTTTTTTAAGGTCGGCTACAGATAGGTAGAGGTTGCAATGACCTCGAAACTTCACGTGTACAACTGCATGCCTGTTTATTACTTCGTAATATAAAAAACAGCTTAAATATTCAAAGGACGTCTACTTGACGCCAAAAAAATAGTAAACTTATAGATCATTAACGTGTCACTTAATTTTAAGCTACACTGTTTTATAAACTTTGCAAAAATGGAATCATACTTTTATGAATTGAATTAAATTATTCTATATATAGAAAGATGCTATACAAGCCATACGCTTACGCCGATCGCGCCTCTCTATCGCTTGTTCCACACTCTAGTTTGCAAGCTCGGCTCAGGCGAAACGTGACAATGAGTCATGCTTTTTCGTGCGTGCAGCCAGCGTTCATCGATTTATAAGACGTTATCACGTCAAAAAAATCTATTTTAGAAGGCTATATCAGAACGTTTCTGACAATAGTTAGGTAGGTAAGGTTGGTGTCTTCGTAGCCTTGGATTTTCATATACCTCCTAGCAGTATCTCAGTCACTCACTATATATTTCTTATTCGATTCTCATGACTTTCATGGTGTTTCTTCGAAATCTAGGTTCCAATTCTATAAAATTAGAATTGGACATCCTTGAAAATATTTCCTTTCCAAAAAAAAAATCTAAACCTTGAATTATTAATGACGAAGATAATAAACATTTAAAAAATACAATAGAATTGACAACCTCCTCCTTTTTGAAGCTGGTTAATAAAAAAAAGTAATGGAGTTTTTTTAAGGTCGGTTACAGATAGGCAGAGGTTGCAATAACCTCGAAACTTCAAGTGTATAACTGCATGCCTGTTTATTACTTCGTAATACAAAAAAAGCTTAAATATTCAAATCTACTTGACGCCAAAAAATAGTAAACTTATAGATCATTAACGTGTCACTTAATTTTAAGCTACACTGTTTCATAAACTTTGCAAAAATGGAATCATTATAACAGCCAATTTGAAGAAAAAGGTGATATAGCAAAAGATAAAAACGGTATCAATGTTTGACCCCTGCTTCAAGTGAAATTAGTTTCGCGATAAGGTAACTTTTTGTATGCATATGTTTGAGTAAAGTGTATATAATAAATACATTATATATCTGAATAATAACTTTAAAGCAATATATTAAATATAATTAGCTGCAAGGTCCGTCTTATTGTATTATCTACTCTCCTTAGTATTTTTATTTAGATAAACAAAATAAAAAAAAACCCACAATTATCGTCAGTCTTTATCATGGGTATTTTAATGTACGTATTTTCGTATAAAACGTCGAATGTTATTTGTTTATAAACCGGTTGTTGTGTCCGTGTATACCACAGAGAGTGTATACTTATTACATTCGTTCAACTGTGGTCAGGTCACTGCTTAGTTATTGTCCATTTGGCGTCTCGTCGAGACGCACGCTTTTGTTCACCAATTATGAATTTTTACTTTTAACGAAACATAGAATTAGTGATAGCCTAAGCTTATTTACATCTAAATCGCAAGAGCAGGACAAAAGCGTGTTTCGGTTTACCTTGACTTTAAATTCTGTTGTTTTTTTTTTATTTAATTTTTTAAAGTGGTTTTTCCTTGTTTCGCGCAAGTAGCGATGACTCCTTCAATGTGGTTTCTGTTTTTTACTGGTAAGTTTTAATTTATGTGTGTTTTAATAATGTTGTCACACGAGATTGTTAGTCTTATTTATATGGTATATATTATTAATGAACTGTTCGTGGAATCGTTAAGCGCTTCTTAATCACCTGATTGTATTTACAAAGTCCGATTACCTACTTATGTAAAAATGCTAGTAAATTTCCGATAAATAATAAAAAAGTGGCCTAGAATCATCTACGAAAAGTTCCATATCGATTGGTTATAGTCCTATGCCAATATGTTCAGTAGTTTTGATTTGATTTAGCTTCATTATACTATATTTTCACTATATTTTTATTATATATATGAATAGGACATACATATAAGACAGTACCTATTTACAGTTATCTTTTATAAGAAATGTGATATTTTTTAAGTTGATTCTAATGTGTCAAGTACGTATGCAGTTATAAAATTATGATTTAAGATTGTATACGAGGTTAATATAATTTATTTTGTACTTTATATAACTTATTTCGTAGCAACTTTTGTATTGCTATTTTATAATAATGATGACGTTTCAGTTTGACATTAGTAGTGTATAGACAGTGACATTGGTGTCTATATTTTTCCTCTTTCGGTATGGCCTTTGCTTATGTAGGCAATATCGCCAATGTCAAGTGTGACAAATACACGTTTTAAAAAACGTCGATTTTTTAACCAAAATATTTCAGTCTTTCCTTGGATTTTTTCAACATCTTTGATGTTATACTTCTTTTGGCGCGTTAGGGAAAAATGATGATAGTAAATTTTTACGATGCGCGCACACACCGTCACGAAAAACTGACACCCTGACGTTAGCTGTAGTCAACTTTTTCTATTGTTAGTGTCGTTTTTTCTACAAACGTAGGGTAAGGCGAAAGATAAAATTTTTGAAATGATTTTTATCTTGTTACACCAAAGAAGTATATATATGGTATAACTTCTGACGCGTGTACATAAGTACACACACACTTTTTTTTCATACTAACCTTGTTCTGACAATTAAATAACCACAACGAAAATAATTAGCTAAATAGGTACAGCTGTTCTGAATGCGTTTACATACATTCGGCCTTTGATTTTTATTTATAGTATAGGATGTTGTTTTTTTATCTTAGACGGATAAACGCCAATAACATTTGACCGATTATCATGAAATTATGCACACCTAAGTGTTTTTTATTGATATTCTTTTATGGTGTTTTATTTAATCCTATGGCTAAATAGAGTATTCATATATAGACATATATGAAAATGGATTTTGGTATATCTGAGATAGATAAACTCTAATAACATTCATCAATTGACTTATATGCGAAACAAACAAGTTTGAAAAAAAACTTAAGTTGTTTTAAATTAAGCTTAACTTAAATTGCGACTCTTTTATGTTTTTTTTTATTTAATCGGTAAACTCTTATGAACATCAAAATATTGGCTTGGTTCACGGTGTATAAAATCTGAAAATATTAAATAAAATAAAGATCTTGTATGAAGGACTAACATGGAACTTGTTGCATTTTGAAACGGCTCATATAATGGATGTTAGTAGGTATATTTAAGGAACAAATTAAATTTTTTTGCGATGAAATAGGTTTACCTTAACCGTTTTACTATGACCCGCAAAAAGATTTTTTTTTAATCTTAGGAGGCAAACGTACACTGAGGTCAACTGATGTTAGGTGATCACGACCGTCCACAGGCATTAGCAACACCAGCGGGTCGCAAATGCGTTGCCAGCCTGTGTTTGGGGAAAGGAGGGAGGGGAGGGGGAGGTGAGGGGTGAGGGTGAGAGGAGAGGTGGTCCTTCGGCGCTCTCACTGACCGAACGAAATGTAACAATGCAAGCACTGTTACTTCACGTGGGTGTTTGCGTGGGTCAATAATACCCCGGGCGAGCCGACCCATTAATTCTGAAACCAATAATAACTTCAGTGTGGCTGAACCCACAAAAGATACCACCTACGAAAGGTGGCGATGTAACACATCAACTTTTGTATCGTTCGATAGCAACAAAAGAACACAAACACCTACAGAGACGCGGGTACAGTTAATCTGATATAAAAATATTACGAATGCTAAATTATTTTCTCGGTTCTCATAAAACCGGTTCGTTGAATTTGGCTCGAAACTCGAATTCTGAAGGAGGAAAATATAATATCTCTATCGATATAATAATAATTTGGTATTCGGTACGTCTATATTTTCGGACAACTAAGCACCTTTTTATCACGCTTTTATTAGCTTCACCTGTATGTATGTATGTATGTAACCGACCCCTTTGAGCTCGATTTTGTCCTACTTTGAACGATCAGATTTAATTCAAACTTTGCACACCTGTCACAGGTCGATAACAATGCAATAATCCGAAAAAAAAAGTTAAAAAAATTTAACTAATAAATGAAAAATAAATAATAGTTTTAAAAAAAACTATAAAAACACGCTTTCATAAAAAATCCATTTAAAAAACAGAAAATAAAATTTAATAAATTTGGATTAAGAATAGTGTGTAAATTAGAAATAAATGTATATTTTTGTAAAAAGTGACAAAAAAATGATAATGACCTCCAGATATCAGTAATTTTATCATTTTTTTTGTCACTTTTTACAAAAATATACATTTATTATTCTATACTAGCCGTACCCGCGATTCCGTTCGAGTGGAACTTAATGTAGAAAAACAGTAACTAAAATCACCTGAATGTAATCCTTTTACTTATATCTTGTACTTAAGTCGCGTCGTCATTATAATTACAATAACTTTTGATAGGGTGAACCGATTTTAATGAAAGCAAGACTAGTTTTACTCGAGAATATGCTTTATGATTTTCTAGGTGAGGTTTTATCGTGAACGCAGTAGTTTAGCGGTGATGCGTGTTCATGTAAATAAATAGACAGACATTGCTAACAATAATTGAAATGTATTTTATTACATATTCTATACAACTTCTTTTTTCACAAAAATCTAAAAAGTACAGACACTTTAATTTTAAATTCTTATTATATGTATAGATGTATCGATTTTAATAAATTTGAAGAATCGTCGTGTCTTTGTATGGAATACTGTTAATAAAAGGCAATAAGTATAATTTTAAAAATGAAAAAAATTTATTATATGTATATCTGTCTTTTTAAGCACGTTAATCGAGTGACTTGAGCGTACCTTGGAGCGTACTGGCTTTATTCCTTACAAATCGGAACAAGAAAAAAGAAACAATTCAATGTTTTCAAATTCTGCTCAGTACAGTTGATAGAGAAGTCAAAAGATGGCGCTTCATACTGTAGTCCGGTGAAGCTGTTAAGAACTCGCTTGGTCAGACGCTGTGTATTGCGCGCGTGGTTAGATTTTAATATCAGTTGTTTTTCACAGCTATACGTGACTCAGTCGTGTTAGTGTCGGAAATAAGGTCTCTGTTCATGTCGTCAAACATGCTACTTCAAATGTTGTATACAAACTTCATAAATGAAATATTTATTTCAGGCATATGTAGTCGCAGGCATAGCAATAATAATAAAAAAAAATCGTAATTTTTTAATGTATAAAAGTGAAGTTATTTTAAACTCTGAAAGTCGAACTGGTAACTGGTTTACTAATTAATTTATTAATTATTTTATTATTTTTATATACCGTTTTTTTTTCGAACTGACTACGCTATTGACCAAGCAAGGTCTTAACAGCTTTACCGGATGAACTAACCTAAGCTAAGCTAACTATTCATACATATATGAGTTGTTGAAACATATATGTGTACCAAGCATACATACCTCAATAACTCTTATATATATTTCGTATCGGATAATATTCTAAACTATTTCAGTTTGATAAGGGAAAAAAGATAAAACTCTTCCACTTGCATGTGTAAGCGTGTTGTGCACCTGTGTGGAGGTGATATGTGAAATTTATATACCTAGTAACATAATTTACTATTGATACGAGAATCAACAACGTATTTAATAAAGACTTAGTAAATTCTAAAACTTCTTTACATGGTATAAAATGAAGTCGCTTCCACTGTCTGTTCCCTTAGATCTTTTAAACTATTCAACGGATTTTAATACAGTTTTAATACAGCCGTAGATAGAGTTATTCAAGAGGAAGGTTTACATGTATAATACATACAAATTATAGTACAGAAAAGCCGAAAAATTCAAATATTGGTAATGTGATGTCATTACAAACTTACTATTGTGTGCTTAAATCGCAAACTTGGGCTAAACCTTACGAGATGGATCAAATTATTGTACTCCGGAATTGTATATCTTTAAAAGATCGATAAAAAAGTTCACGACGGTATATATTTATCTCTAAAGGTAACCCACAGTAACCATTTTTATCTTTTTACAAAAATATTTATGTGTTATACAATGTTTATACAATACAGTATTATCCCTTATCCAATTAAATACATTACATATATTGTACATGTCATGTAGATCAAAACTCTCTTTCTCTTAATAAATTCTCTTAATACTATATCATTAAAATGGATATCTACATTGCACCCATGCGAAGCTGGGTCAGGTGGTTGGTTAGTAATATTATAAATGTGAGTTTGTTTTTACCGTTCATTATGAAATTTTTGAAACGTTAGAAAGGGTCCAGAAAAGAGCATAGGGTACCTTTCATCCAGAAAGGAAACAGTCCTCGAAATATAAGTCAATTCCACATTAACGCGATCGAAGCTGCATGCAAAAGCTAGTAAGGTATTAATAAGAAACTATATTATAGGTAGATATAAATGAGAGAAAATGTATATACCTAGTCTTGCCATAAATACTGTAACAAAGAAAAAAACAATTTTCTATTGCAAATAACATTTATTAATTTTACAGTGTGTTAGTTTAATAATAGCGTATGGAGAGTTTTAAATTATTGCATTTGGCTCCATACCTACTTTGTGTAATGCAATCACAGTGATTCGGTTCTCTTTATCACGCACTCCATTTTAATATCGCAAAATATAGTACAATGTATTGGCGCCAAAATGAGAAAACGGAATGAATAATCATATAAAAATGACAGATTCCAAATTCAAATGTAATATTTTGTTTACTTTTAATTTTAACAGTATTTATGGCCAGACAAAGTATAGAATGAGTATATCAGAGGAAGTTTGAAAATAGCACCAGTGACAGAGAAGTTAAGTAGTAATAGGTTAGCATGGTATGGGCATGAGCGTGGTTTCGGCCATGCTCGGCAGCGAACAGGCGTGGCGAGCGATGGCCTCCTTCTGCGAGGAGGTCATCTCGCAGAAGGAGGAGGCGGAGAGAGCCCGCGAGGCAGACCCTCTAAGTGGCCGTCTCCGCCAAAGGAGGACAGGCAGGAGGAGAAGGCGCTTCGCCCAACTCCTCCTGCCACCGTAGCCGGACCTGAGGGGATGGGTCGGGGGGCCCATCTCCTCATTGCACAGGTCCGGCGGACGAGGGGGGGCAGCCGGTGTGTACCCGGTCTGTCCCTCTATAGGTAGGAGCCCGGCGGTCACCTTCCGCCGGGCGGACCGTGGGGGCGGCTCTACAAGGTTGATTAGCTTGAACGATCCCTTGCCGCCCCCACAAAACGGTCTGTCGGTACACCGTGGGGTTTTAGTCCGTGCGACTCGGACATAACCCCCCCTCTCCCCCCCGGGAGGGTGGCGTATCCATAAGAGATTTCCCCATGTTAAAAAAAAAAAAGCATGGTATGGGCATGTCATGAGGAGTGATGAAAACCATGTAACTAGAAAGGTTTCGAGTATGATGGTGGAGGGTATACGAGTAAAAGGTATGGATGGATTGTGTGAAGAATGATATGTGTGTAAAAGGTGTGAATACTGGCATGACATCTGACAGCAGAGAGTGGAAAAGAAAACATATTGTGCCGACTCTACTGAGGTGGGATAAGGGTAGTCTTACCCTTCTGGTGATAGTGATGATTATAGGTAGACGGGAGGGTGGCGTATCCATAAGAGATTTCCCCATGTTAAAAAAAAAAAAGCATGGTATGGGCATGTCATGAGGAGTGATGAAAACCATGTAACTAGAAAAGTTTCGAGTATGATGGTGGAGGGTATACGAGTAAAAGGTATGGATGGATTGTGTGAAGAATGATATGTGTGTAAAAGGTGTGAATACTGGGATGACATCTGACAGCAAAGAGTGGAAAAAGAAAACATATTGTGCCGACTCTACTGTGGTGGGATAAGGGTAAGAAGGTGATAGTGATGATTATAGATAGATATATAAATACATATTCGCATTTATAATATTAGGATAGCTATAATGGGAAATGCGTCATGTTTTAGATTGAAAATAATCAGTTTCAGACTAGTACACATATATTATTCGTTGAGGTAATTTTTAAGCTTTGAAATTGACAACGTATCAAAGTAAAAAAAACCCTCCAAATCTCGCCATACAAAAAACTTTAGTTTTTATGGCCCATAAATTTAATCCAAGATATGCATTTAAATGTTATTATCTAAATGACAATTTTTAATGACTATTGTAATTAACATATTCTAAAAAATAAGGATTAAAAACAAATTAAATAAAAAAAATACCTTATCCAATTTAGGTACTTAGAAGGCTCATCGAGAAGAACCGGCAGGAAACTCCATCTGGTTTATTTTTTCATCATACAAACATAAATAGTGAATATGCCTTTTTGGGCGTCATTTCCAGACATCACCAATGTTGACATATTTATCCACTCTATAATAGGCTTTATACATTATGAATTCAGCATGAATGGGTCGGCTCGTCCGTTGTAGTTCCACCAACCCACAGAAAACTGATGTGGCGTAATAGTGCTTGCATTATTGTGTTTCGTTCAATCAGTGAGAGCGCCAGAGGCACTTCTCCCCTTTCCCCCTCCCGCCCCCAAAACTGGCTAGCAACGTACTTGCGACTACTAATGTCTATGGATGGCGGTGATCACTTAACACCAAGTGACCCGCCTGTTCGTTTGCCTCCGTAAATAAATAATATTAAAATAAACGTTAAAATCTGCTTGATATGGTGCTGAAATAACATGGATCTTACTATCCGGCAAAGCGATAATCTGCTTCGTAACCTATCAGTTTTCAATAATGTATAAAACCCAAAGATAGTTTGCTAGGGTCTAAGGTTAAAGTTTAACAAGTTGTTATGAAGTAAACGTCTGGTATCTTTACGATTTGATTATGATACATCGTTTATACTTACTCTCTATAAATATAATATACATATTTAAATACTAGCTTTATCCCGCGGCTTCGTTCACATTATCGTAGATGTCATATATCCCTGGGGAAAAGTACTTTTCTTCTGGATAAAAAGTATCCCATGCCCTTTTTTGTGCCCCTGAGAACGTAAATACAGAATTTCTTGATGATCTGTTGAGTAGTTAAGGAGTGAAAGTGTAACAAACAAACAGACAAAGCCACGTTGAGAGTGTTGCCCAAATGCGAGACGAAGACGAGTCTTGGCTTGGTATTGCACCACCAATCTTGGTCTCGGTCTTGTATCAAGAGCCTTGCAAATCTTGCTATTACGTATTAGTCTATTCCTCTTTATTAAATACGTTAGGTTAAACCTTAGAACAATTCAACAAACTAGTGGGCGCCCAGTTGTCTGTTTTTGTTTCAAATTTATAATTAATTTCAATTTTCATTTAGACATAGATGTTTTTATGTTTATCTAATTTGAAAAAAAAAAGTGAAAAATACCTGAGTAGCCATGATGGAAAGCTTTGATTATAGAATCCCTTTGACACAGGAACCCTAATAAAGTTCAAACTTTAAAAAAGCAATGAACTATGGTCGAATGTCGACCACTGGGCGCCTACTAGTAAACATTAACTATGCCAAATTTCAAGTTCTCCCGTTCGCGCATTTCGCTTAAAAAGAGGTACAAAGTTTTGACTTTACGTTTTAATATATAAGATACTAGCCGACCCGTGCCCACTTCGTTGGGCGGTAATACGTAAGCGTGGAATGGTTATCTTGCGCTAAGACGCAGCGGAAGCTCTGAAAAGGAAAAAATACCCCGATTTTGCAACATTCTTCATTGCTGCTCCGCTCCTATGTGTTTTAGCGTGATGATATATAGCCTATAACCTTCTCTGATAAATGAGCTATATAACACTGAAAGAATTTTCCAAATCGGACCAGTGGTTCCTGAGATTACCCCTTACAACGTCACAAACTCACAAATTCACAAACTCTACCTCTTTATAATATTAGTATAGATGTAGATTTTTAGCTTATATTTACATAGATGTATTAATCTATAGAAAAAAATACAAGAAGTTATAACTAAAAACTCATCTAAATCCGTAGCTCAGTTTAGAATAACTAAAGACACACACGGATAACGAGTTTGTTTTAATATTATCTATTGGTATAAATAAATAAAGCTTTTAATTTATAAATGTTATCAGAAAGTTTAATACTTCGGTATAAAAATAAAAAACCGCACGAATTGGATTTACCCGTGACAGAACCGGTATGACAAGTTTCGATAGCGTGTCGTGTGATATATATGTGCATATACATATATCGATTCGTAGGTTATCTTCAGGTTAGTTGATGATTTAATGTAACGTGTAAAAAATATATGAAGATATTTATAAAAGCGTTTTATTTACTTATCAGTATTAATATTGTGACATACCTATAGGTTATAAAATGTTTATTACTTATATCGTATATGGAACAAGAAATAAGATCGACAACAAAAGTACAAGACATAATAAAAAAAGTTAAGGAATTAAAGTGGCAATGGACAGGGCATATGACAAGAGAGAGTAAGATAAAATGATCACGGAATGGTATCCAGGGGATGGTAAAAGGAAAAGAGGGAGACAAGTTAAAAGATAGAGAGACGATATAAAGAAAGTGGTTGGTTCGGTCTAACCCCACGGTGTACCGACAGACTGTCATTTTTGGGGCGGCCTTGTAGAGCCGCCCCAACGGTCCGCCCGGTGGAAGGTGGCCCCCGGGCTCCTACCTATAGAGAGACATACTGGGTATACACCAGCTGCCTCCCCTCGTCCGCCGGACCTGTGCCATGAGGAGATGAGCAGGTTGGTTCGGTCTGGTAAAAAAACTAATGATAGAAAAATTTGGAAACAGCTGGAAGAGGCCTACATATCAAGTGACACGCTTACTACTACAACAGATAACCTGATGTGTTAGGCTTAAGAAAAAAAAATGTATATATTTGATATAGTTTCAGCAATAAAGGCTATAATAATAATAATATGGAACAAAGAGGCATCAATATTTCAAGAGAAGTAAATAATATCAATACATATGTAAACTGAAATCGTAAATGAGCCGTGTCTGTAACTACATAGTATAAAACATAGAGTTCTACCACGTTTGTGTGTCTGTTCGCGATAAACTCATAAACTACTGAACGGATTTTAATACGGTTTTCACCAGAAGATTCAATGATTCACGAAGAAGGTTTAGGTATACAATTTGTCCAGGATTTTTTATTTTCAGGGCGGGACAACGTCCACTGGGCCCGCTAGTAAAATATATATAAAAATTTTACACACGTTGTACTTATGCCATCGAGGCAAACAAATATTTTACAGAACTTTTGTCTATGCGTTTGTACACGTTGGTGTTAGAAATGGCTGTACATAAGTGAAAAACTTATGTATCTCGTAAAATTTAATTTCATGTTTCCAATGACATCATAAGTCCTTTTATGTCTGTTTATCGCGAACAGATAGATAGACAGACAGACAGAGAGACAGATGCGGTAGGGGACTTTGTTTGCTCGGCCTTGCCTTGGGCCACCTAGGGGGGTGGCTTCGGGAGCTGTTCGACCGGTGCCTTACGGTCGGACAGTTCCCGAAGCCCTGGAAGCTTGGGCAGCTTTGCCTCATAGAAAAGGCGGGCCGCCCTCTGGACTGCGCGTCCGCGTATCGGCCCCTCGTCCTGCTGGACGACGCCGGGAAGGTGCTGGGTTATCTCCTCCCGGGTAGTCCAGCACCTAGAGGGTGTGGGGCCGAACCTGGCGGACGCGCAGTATGGCTTCCGGAGAGGGCGTTCCACTGTGGACGCCCTGTGCCTCCTGAAGTCGCTGTCTGCAGAGGCGACCTCCCAGGGGGAGAGGGTTTTGGCGGTGTCACTTGACATCGCTAACGCCTTCAACACCCTGCCGCATGGGGTCATACGGGAGGCGCTCCGATATTTCGGAGTGCCCCCGTACCTGCGGCGGGTGCTGGACCTGATAAATGAGCTATATAACACTGAAAGAATTTTCCAAATCGGACCAGTGGTTCCTGAGATTACCCCTTACAACGTCACAAACTCACAAATTCACAAACTCTACCTCTTTATAATATTAGTATAGATGTAGATTTTTAGCTTATATTTACATAGATGTATTAATCTATAGAAAAAAATACAAGAAGTTATAACTAAAAACTCATCTAATCCGTAGCTTAGTTTAGAATAACTAAAGACACACACGGATAACGAGTTTGTTTTAATATTATCTATTGGTATAAATAAATAAAGCTTTTAATTTATAAATGTTATCAGAAAGTTTAATACTTCGGTATAAAAATAAAAAACCGCACGAATTGGATTTACCCGTGACAGAACCGGTATGACAAGTTTCGATAGCGTGTCGTGTGATATATATGTGCATATACATATATCGATTCGTAGGTTATCTTCAGGTTAGTTGATGATTTAATGTAACGTGTAAAAAATATATGAAGATATTTATAAAAGCGTTTTATTTACTTATCAGTATTAATATTGTGACATACCTATAGGTTATAAAATGTTTATTACTTATATCGTATATGGAACAAGAAATAAGATCGACAACAAAAGTACAAGACATAATAAAAAAAGTTAAGGAATTAAAGTGGCAATGGACAGGGCATATGACAAGAGAGAGTAAGATAAAATGATCACGGAATGGTATCCAGGGGATGGTAAAAGGAAAAGAGGGAGACAAGTTAAAAGATAGAGAGACGATATAAAGAAAGTGGTTGGTTCGGTCTAACCCCACGGTGTACCGACAGACTGTCATTTTTGGGGCGGCCTTGTAGAGCCGCCCCAACGGTCCGCCCGGTGGAAGGTGGCCCCCGGGCTCCTACCTATAGAGAGACATACTGGGTATACACCAGCTGCCTCCCCATTTTATATAAAATAAATAGCTTTCTGCACTTCTCCTCCATATAAACTTTAACTATGCCAAGTTTCACGTTCATCCGTTCGCCCAATTTCGTTAAAAAGGGGTACAAAGATTAGGCTTCACGTATTAATATATATGATATCGTATATGGAACAAGAGATCGACAACAAAAGTACAAGACATAATAAAAAAAGTTAAGCAACTAAAGTGGCAATGGACAGGGCATATGACAAGAGAGAGTAAGATAAAATGGACAAAAATGACCACGGAATTGTATCCAGGGGATGGTAAAAGGAAAAGAGGGAGACAAGTTAAAAGATGCACAGACGATATAAAGAAAGTGGTTGGTTCGGTCTAACCCCACGGTGTACCGACAGACTGTCATTTTTGGGGCGGCCTTGTAGAGCCGCCCCAACGGTCCGCCCGGTGGAAGGTGGCCCCCGGGCTCCTACCTATAGAGAGACATACTGGGTACACACCAGCTGCCTCCCCTCGTCCGCCGGACCTGTGCAATGACGATGAGCTGGTTGGTTCGGTCTGGTAATGAAAAACTAATGATAGAAAAACTTGGAAACAGCTGGAAGAGGCCTACATGTCAAGTGACACGCTTACTACTACAACAGATAACCTGATGTGTTAGGCTTAAGAAAAAAAAATGTATATATTTGATATAGTTTCAGCAATAAAGGCTATAATAATAATAATATGGAACAAAGAGGCATCAATATTTCAAGAGAAGTAAATAATATCAATACATATGTAAACTGAAATCGTAAATGAGCCGTGTCTGTAACTACATAGTATAAAACATAGAGTTCTACCACGGTTGTGTGTCTGTTCGCGATAAACTCATAAACTACTGAACGGATTTTAATACGGTTTTCACCAGAAGATTCAATGATTCACGAAGAAGGTTTAGGTATACAATTTGTCCAGGATTTTTTATTTTCAGGGCGGAAAAACGTCCACTGGGCCCGCTAGTAAAAAATATATAAAAATTTTACACACATTGTACTTATGCCATCGAGGCAAACAAATATTTTACAGAACTTTTGTCTATGCATTTGTACACGTTGGTGTTAGAAATGGCTGTACATAAGTGAAAAACTTATGTATCTCGTTAAATTTAATTTCATGTTTCCAATGACATCATAAGTCCTTTTATGTCTGTTTATCGCGAACAGACAGAGAGACAGACGCGGTAGGGGACTTTGTTTTACACTATGTAATGATGTAATAATGCTTGGCTTACACCTAATATCAACAATGCGATGATAGTGTTAACCAACCAAGAGAAGCTTGAAAATATCGGCTTAAACAAAATTCCTTACTACAATTAAATATCGTTCTCTTAAAACTACGAAACTCTTAACTCTGAAACTACGAATTCTGGAAATAATCAGAAAATGGAGTCCTCGGGAATAGTATAAATTTAGCTAGTTTTCTGTTACATAAAAATGGCAATATAGCAAGCAAACCATAATCTTGAAGAACTTCGTTTTTAACCGGAATGAAAAATTGTAAGGCTAAAAGAGCCCATCAGACTTCGTAACTATATAATAATAATCATAAATACAGTGGTACAACAAAATAATCCCAAGGAGGGTTGATGTCAGGCAGGCGGCCGATCGTAAAAATTAAGCCAAATCATATACCACAACATGAGAAACATGTTGTACCGACCCTACTTATGTGGGATAAGGATAAGAAGAAGAAGAATTAAATATAGTTTTCTTCTTGGATAATGGACCTATAAGATGAAAATTTGTTGCCTCTTCGTTTGCGCTTGCAGTCGTACTTTCTAGGCTGTATGTGTTAGTACATACCTAATATCAAGCAAAATTATCTCTAAACATTAGCATATAAATCGATAAAAATAAAATGTTTTTGTAAAATTTACCTCCTATTATATTAACTTGTGAACAGTCTTCGCAACCCTTTTACTCTGAATATAGCCTTAAGTTCCGGCTTGCGGCTGTTACAGTCAAGAATTACCTAATATCAAGCAAAATTATCTCTAAACACTAGCCTATAAATCGATAAAAATATTTTATTTTGTAAGATTTACCTTCTATTATATTAACTTGTGAACAGTCTTCGCAACCGTTATGGTTACTCTGAATATAGCCTTAAGTTCCGGCTTGCGGCTGTTACAGTCAAGAATTAAATATAAAACAAAGGCAAAATATCATTATAGAAATCTAACATTGGCATTTATTTATCCTTTAGTTGCTTCGATTTTATACATATAACGTAATAGGTATTTATACTTGAATTTGTATTGTGCTATATTCAGAGCTATCAAAAATATTGGCGCGGATTGTGATATATAATTAGGTAAAACGAATACTTAAATTGTGAAAACAAGTTTTTAAGGTTATTTTATAATAGGTTATTCTAGATTATAACACGTATAGGGTAAATACAATACGAATAGAAAGGTTACATCTCGTATACCTAAAATATTGGAATATCTTTTTGATATCTCCGAATAATAATTATTAGTGCGTTAAACTCTATTTAATATTTACCTTCTTTAAAGCGTTGGTCTTTCCAAGTTACATTGACGTCATATATAATTGATTGTAAACTGGTTATTCCAAGTCATTAGATAATGTTTATTAAAATATTTACTACTTTCTGAATCGATAAAATGAAATCTGAAATCGTATAAATAAATCGTAGTATATTTCTTTTAATTTAAAACTGTTTTTAATTAAAAGTGTTTGAGTTAGTTATTAAAAGTAATTGAGTTTTAACTCGTTAAACTACATAAACTCATGAAGGATTAATTATGAAATTACATTTAAAATTATTATTTAGAATAGCTTTACAATATTATGGTTTCTTTTAATTTAAAACTGTTTTTAATTAAAACTGTTTGAATTAGTTATTAAAAGTAATTGAGTTTTAAACCATGTACTCGTTAAACTAAATAAACTCATGAAGGGTTAATTATGAAATTACATTTAAAATTATTATTTAGAATAGCTTTACAATATTATGGCGAATATTACAAATCAATGCATACATATAACAATAATGTAAAACTATTGTCTGTACTTTTTATATTTTTGTAAAAAAATTGTTACACGTGTCTTGGAATTAGCAATAAAATACATTTCAATCATTTGTAGAAATGTCTGTCTGTCTGTCTCTTTGTTTGTTTGAACACTCATCATTACTAAAGTACCGCGTTTATGATAAACCTACCATACCATACCATACCATAATAAAGCATACCCTCGAGTAACATTTAGTCTTGGTTTCATTAAAATCGCTTCACTCCATCAAATGTAATTGTAATTTTAATGGCGACGCATACATACAATACATTCAGTACATGCAATACATTCAGATGATTTTATTAGTTAGTGTTTTTTTATATGAGGTTCCACGCGGACGGAGTCGCGGGCACAGCTAGTAAGAAATAAGACTGAAATTTTCTTTATTCTCATAGCTTTTTCCTTTTTTCTGTTATTGGTTTTGTTACGACAGTCGACGCATTAAAATAGATTTTCCGTTTATAAGTCGATTACCTTGAGCTATAATAGTAAGTTTTAATAGTACCATTATTACAATTTCCTACAATTTTAATAATCAATTTGGTATGATATCGAGACTATGAAACTATTACCGGTTTTAACATGAATGGGTCGGCACGCCCGGGGTACTACCACCCTCTCGTAGAAAACCGACGTGAAGTAACAGTGCTTGCATTGTTGCATTTCGTTCGGTCAGTGAAAGCGCAGAAGGCCCACCTCCTCTCTCCTGTCCTCTCTCCTCTCCTTCTCCCTCACCTAACCCTTCCCCCAAAGGGTGGTAACGCACTTGCGACTCCTCTGGTGTTATTAGTGTCCCATCTGTTCGTTTGCCACTTATGACATAAAAAAGACTGCCTTGATAGTTTAAGTAATTCTTACAAACACAAAAATTTTACTTCAGTGAATTAAAACTATTTGTTATTGTAGAATATTACTCTTTTCATCTGAACCCTGTTATGATTCCTCGACAGTTTGTTTTCCTAAGCCTGAAAGGTTAACGAAATCGTTTCCAAATTTATTGGACAATGCTGCGTATTAGGGGTCATTCAGGTATTAAGTAGGCACCAAAGAGGCACCAAAGGGGGGGGGGGGTATTAGATTTGCTTATTTTTTATGGGGGGTCTGGTTGGTGATTACGTCAGCAATATTCATTATTTACTTTTTAGGATTTTATGTAAAATTTAGTCGGAGGGTCATTAATTCCAAAAATTCTGCTATTATCAGCGACCTCGTTAAATCATTACATAGTATAAAACAAAGTCCCCTACCACGTCTGTCTGTTCGCGATAAACTCAAAAACTATTGAACAGATTTTCATACGGTTCTCACCAGTAGATAGAGGGATTCACGAGGAAGATTTAGGTATATAATTTGTCTAGGTTTTTTTTTAATATCAGGACGGAACAACGTCCGTCGGGCCCGCTACTTATAGTATAAAACATAATAATAATAAAATGGTGTAACGTCAATTAGTGGCGAGTTATATTGAATTGATAACATAAAAACCTTGCTCATGAAGAACACTCAGGTGTGCCAACTTTCTCAATGTTTGGTCTATCAACGTTGGACCTTATAAATTTCCGAAATACTAACATTCCATTTTGTATTTATGGATATTTATAAAATTAGTATTTGTACGGCTTAATATCTGTATGTAAATATGACCCACGCCTCGCGAACAGGGCTTTTTTGCAGGATGAAAATAAATGTACCGTAAAATTTCATGACCGGTCCAGTAGTAACGGAGCGTAGCAAACAAACTCACATTCTCATCAATAATTATTATTAGTAAGGATTTTTAAATATAGTTAATATTTTTTTTTTTGTAACTAAACTATTTATTACAACAAATAATAATTATCAGTGAATCATCTGTGTGCGAAGCTGCGGTGAAAGGTTAATAATAATTATACAAAAAAAGCTGAAAACTTTTTAACTACTCCGTAACTCGGAATTACAAATTTATCTTCTTAATTTTCAGTTCAGATCCTGCTAAACGTATCAGTGAATGGTAATATAGACCCGCTAACACTCGAAGATGTATTCGGAGCTACCGCGAAGTTTAGCAGAAGTAGAACCTATGCAGTACATGCGTACGAACCTTCAGTTCAAGCGGTGGCCGTGACTCCTGATAATGCAACGCTCGTGGATCCAGATTATTGGGACTCCGATGATTTCCAATCTGCTACATTTGATTATGATAAATTTGACTTAACTTTAACTAAGGTAAGTTTTTAAATCTTCTTCGTCAACATATCATTTGTGTTCAATATAATAGATTGTCTCTACCATAAAATAAGTATGACACCAGTGATTGTGACATATTGGACTTGTTGCGTTTCGGTACCGATCGATGTGTACTCCAAGTAATTAGGTACGATGTTTGCCTGTTTGTAATCGTGTGGACAGTTACCAAGTTAACGGTATGTTACAGTAACTGGCGATACATTGTAAATTTCTGCATTGTACTCACATTGTCATCCCAAAAAAAATGATGTACAAAGAAACTTACAGATTTGTAGAAAATTTGGTACTTCAAATTTTACATAACACAATAGTGATTTCAGTAAAAAACATATAAACCTACAGAGTTTAATTTGTTGATCCAAATAAAGAACTTTACAAATAATTATACTTAATTTTTTATAAGCAGTAAGGATGGAGAGACGTTTAAAATTCTGCCTAACTTTTCAAATTTAATCCTAGATTCAACTAATTAAAAATTTCTGTTTTCACAGCGAGTATTCTCTATTAATGATAAAAATTCCCTACTCTCTCCACTTGGTCTCAAACTGGCTTTGGCTATACTCTATGAAGCAGCCACAGGACCAACAAAGAATGAAATAGCCTCCGTTGTCGGATTCGATTTGGACAGAAAGGAAGTCAGGAGAAAATTTTCAACCATAATAGAATCGTTAAAGGTAACTCATGGTTTACGCTATTAGTTATTCTGTAGTATAATGTAATCTTACATTACATATGAATACGTCTGTACTCACCAAAAATTATAATAACGTGACTTACATAATGGATTTACTAAAATAAAGTGAAAACTAGGTGCTATTACTTATTGAAAATCATGTAACTATGTAACAACATCTTTAAAGTATGAAAATTTTGCTTCTAGTGCCATCTAGAGGCGAGTTAAAGCGAAATAGATATCATAACAGCTTTCCCTATGGCAAATATTAATAACTAAATTAATAAATAAATGTTTGAGTTCATGCGGCACGTATGTTCCGTACGTATGCATCCAAGGCAATGCCCCCCGGCCCATCCTCTCAGGTAGTCAGGAAGTGGGCAAATCGCCGCCTCCTCCCTCTGGTCGTCTGTTGGCGGAGAGGACCGCTTAGAGGGTCATCTTCGCGGGCCCTCTCCGCCGCCTCGTTCTGCGAGATGACGTCCTCGCAGAAGGAGATCATCCCTCGCCATGCCTCCTCACTGTCGAGCATGGCCGAAACCACACGCGGCAGTGACAGATCCGATCTTACCGCAGCAGCCAGAATGTGGCGCTATCCCTCCAACGCAGCACAATCAGACAGAGTGTGCTGAGCGGTGTCCTTTGCAGCACCGTACTCATGGCATGCGACGGTTGGCTCCCTGCGAGCGATCTGGTGCAGGTACCACCCGAAGCAACTATGCCCGTTTAGCACCTGCACCAGTCGGAAAGACAGGGAGCCCCAACTTCTCCCTATACACTCCGGCAAGACCGGGGTTGACGGCGTCAATAGTATAACGCCCAAACCGCTCGTCCTGTCTCCATCGTCTTATAGCCGTCTCTTATCCCTCCTTCCTCTTGGCCACAATCTCCCTGGGAGCTGAAGTTTCCCTAATCCCTCCGTAGATGGCCATCGCTTGCACGACCCTCATATACAGTCGACGGCACCCGGCACTCCCCTCCTTATGTTGTGGAGCAACCGGCCGAGTGGCCCCGCTGCCTCCGCAATTCACCCAGTCAAAAGGCCCAAATACTTTTTCTGGGTCCTCATCCTGATACGGGCGCCTTCCACTAGTAAGTGGGCCCCAGGTTGAGGCCCTCACCGAGGCCTGTAGAAAAATAGGGCCTCAGTCCTCTCGAGGGCCACCAAGGTAACAGTCCGAGCCGACGTTCTGCAACTTTGGCACCCTTAAGCATTGCCAAGAGGGTGAATGTCATAAGCGCTTGCCCTATTAGTCCTGTGAAGCAGTAAAGGCCCATCAGGCCAATAGCATTAGTCAGTTTGAAAAAAAAAGCAAAGATTTAAGTATGCTAACTTAATTAAAATAAATCCGTTTTTATATAATTATATCGGCCATGATTATAACTCATTTCGTTATTAACAGTAAGGAAACAAAAATTATAAAAATATATATATTTTATATTACAGAAAGAGTCACCGGAATACATCTTAAGCCTCAATAGTAGAATATATGTCAACAAAAATGCTGAACCAAGACAGCGTTTTGCAGCAATCGCTCAAGAATTTTACAAGACTGAATTGAAAAATGTAAACTTTTTTAACCCTGATGTAGCTGCAAATGAGATTAATGCCTGGGTGTCTAATACAACATACGGAAATATACCCAAATTGGTAGAACCTGGTGAGTTTTAATACACAAAAGAAATTTTGTATAATTGACATTGCTAGATTAAATTTTATGTTTATGTACTCACGAGATGACTGCCTAAAAATTCAAACCAACGGCGTCTACCAGCTCCACTTATGATCCATACATACAGTAATACCGATCCATTATATACTACTATTGCAACATCTAATTTAACATTTTAGTTATAATGATTCCATCCTTATTGATATAAGACAAGATTTTTGAGTTCACAGTTACTATTTTTTCCAAACTTTCTACAGGGAGAGTCCTATTAAAAATATTGGAGATACTCGTGTATATGCATTCTAAATGGCTTTGCCGAAGCTTATCACTGAGTTCAATGAGCCGTTGTATCAACCTTCAATGCTTTCCATGATAACGGAAGAGATTACAAGTTAAGATTATAACGGACCCTAATAATTCTGATCTAAACTCTCATGTAGAACCACTAGCTAATTACCAGTTTCCGAGAAGCTCAAAAATCTTTTAATCGGACGAGTGACGTAATAGTAAACGTTGTAAAAATGAGCTATAGACATTTTAAATTCAAACCACAAACTAAAACTACTACGGCT
Source organism: Antheraea pernyi (assembly GCA_015888305.1). NCBI lineage: Eukaryota > Metazoa > Arthropoda > Insecta > Lepidoptera > Saturniidae > Antheraea > Antheraea pernyi. The sequence goes on along the minus strand of MU159818.1, from coordinate 103,889 downwards.
ATAATTTCTGCTATTCACGTAAACAAACAAGTTCGGTCTTATTACATAAACTAAAATGAACACGCATTTAAGACCCGTTTTTACCAAACAGCTTGGAAAATTTAAAACCTTGTTTAACACGTGTTTAAATACTTTTTTTACAAAAGCGGTTCCTCGCTAAGCCTCTTATTCAAATTTTTATACAAACAAGTCTGAATAACATTTATACAATACAATCTCACGATTCAAAAACGTTCCCATTACATAAAGATATTTTGCAATCAGTCTGAATTTATGATTATTATTTTTGTTCAAATCTTCATTGTGATAATTATTGTGACGTTTTGCTTAAAAGACAATGTAACTGTTAAAATAAGCAAAATATAACTTTCGTATACTATGTCAAAGTACGTGAAATGGAACAACAGTAAGATCTTGGTTTAAATACACTGTGAAATGTCAAATAGTAAAAGTAATGATTTACTTGTGATTCTCTAAAACGCTTTAATTCGTCTACATCCTCAAAATTAGTAATACCCACGAAAACCATAATTTACTACCAAACGTCTTCTGTTGACAAATCAAATACAAATAAATCACAAAATTAAAATAAGAACTATTTATTAAGTCAAGAACCATAATTTACTACCAAACGTCTTCTGTTGACAAATCAAATACAAATAAATCACAAAATAAAATAAAATAAGAACTATTAAGTTAGTCAAGAGTTGGACAATGTTTAATGGTGTCTATCTCTAAACAAGGGTAAGACACTCTCTTGCGATCAAACATTATATTTAAGTTTTCAAATGTTTTGGAATAAGTCGAGTTAAGGTTAACAGATTACATACTTTAGATGAGTTTATTAGGGCTGCAGTTGAAAATGCTTAGTGGCCAGCCAACTTTCATGGACTCAAGACTTACCAATTACCCACATTCGGACTTATATACATAACCAATCATCTAATCTTGATTTTGATGACTCATACATTCATGATTCTTTTGAAGGCCAGAATTGACTTTGACTTAATAACCGGTTGTAATATTCAAGCATTCGCTGATGATGTCTTACTAATCATTTCTATCAAGTCTGATCTGGATTTGCTAGCTATTACAAACTCTTTCCTAAACACCACAAACTTAACGGAGTTAAACTCTCCTTTAGACCATCCAAGACGCAAGCAATCGCGTTTAATAAGAAAATGAGGACAGCTCTCATAACAATATACTCACTCCAATTACAATTAGATTAAATAGAGACATCAGGCGATGCAAACAAGCAAGCAATTTTCCGATGTTGGATTAGTGGCTAGTGTGTTCGAAAACCACGACGATAAATGTAAATTCGGATCATTCTGAATAAGCCAGAACTTTAGGTCCAGGAAAACGTTGTGTTGAAATCGTAGCAAGATGGTAGAACTTTTTTGAGTTCGCCTAAGTTATCTACAACGCTCTGTGTTCGCTGTAGGTTCATTCTGTCAGCCCTGCACTTGAAAACCAGTTATCTTCTAGGCTTAGCGTGTTTACCATCTTATTCTGCATCGTCTTTTAACCACAGATGAAATTGTAGTCAGATGATAAAAACCTACAAATTATTAAAAAAAAACCTTCGTGTTACGTGATATCATTTTGAACGTCAATTTTAATTTCAGATGACATGATTGGAATGGTTGTGTTAATTTTGAACACCCTGTATTTCAAGGGGAGCTGGCGTCACCAGTTTCCACCGAATGCGACAAAGCCAGGCCCCTTTTACGTAACTCCAAAATCACAGAAAACTGTACAATTCATGAACGTTAAAGATCAATTCTATTTTACGGAATCGGCTAATCTGGACGCTAAGATTTTGAGGATGCCGTACAGAGTAAGTAATTTTAATGTTGTGACTGTTTTTGTAGGTGGATTATCTCTGTCAATGATACCTTTACAAGTAATTATCATCACAGTTGTATTTAGTAGGTATACAGAGAGGTGTGTCATTGACAGAGATAATCCACCTACAAAAACAGTCACAACATTAAAATTACTTACTCTGTACGGCATCCTCAAAATCTTAGCACCTTCTCAAGGCCTTAATTTTTGAAAGAAAATAGATTAGCACATATCTATAGAATAATTGGAGGTGATTTAAATTTTTGCTACAATTCCCACGTGCTACATAATAATTATTACGTTATCCGTACATGGAATACATGCTGCTTATAATATTAGGTCTTTACCTATGAAATTACCGTTTTGTATGAAAAAATGTAAACGATTTTTTTTCATGTATTTTTTATTTGTATTAATCAAAGTAATCACCCATGCAATCAATGCATCTTTGCCAACGCAGTGGCAGTTTATTAATGTCCTTCTTAAAGAAGCCATCTGGACGGGAGGCAACAAATTCTTCAAAGGCATTTTGTACTGCCTCTCGGGTTATTTTGTTTTGAAATGGCCAGTACTGCAGAGCGGCAATTTCAAAGACCTATTATCTCAATGGTAGCGTGTTAGGATACTGTATATATAAACGTAGTTTCGATTCCTATGATAAGGAGAAGCTTATGGTGGAGGAAAACATCGTGGCGACAATATGTACGATAAAAAGGTAAACCCGATCGAGTTTTTTGCCAGTTCTTCTCGATGACTAGGTTGCTTTCCGAGACGCTGTTAGTTTTGACGTTTATAAGTAGGCACTCAGGGCCTAAAGTTAATAGAGTATTTCTGAGACCATAGTACTTGCCTGGCTAGCTATCATTATCCATTAAATATTCTGTTCCTAACATTCATAGGTGTGTTTCGACAGCTATATATGATAGCCAGACCTGAGTAGTCTTTGACGTTCATAAGTGCCTTATTAGGGCCTGAACTGAATAAAGTATTTTTGATTTGATTTGATTTGATATATATGAGTTATTATTATATTATATTTCTATAGGATATAAGTGAAGGAGATAAAAAAGATTACATTTGCAGTAAAATGCTAGAAAGTGTTTGCAATTATAGCTGTATTATATTATAGCAGGTTTAGATATATCACCTGTGAAATAGCAGTAGTGAAATAATATTTCTACTGTTATATTATATAAAAATAGCTACAATTATATTTCCTACATATGACAATGAAAATAATACACAACTTGAAAACCAGTTATCTTCTAGGCTTAGCGTGTTTACCATCTTATTCTGCATCGTCTTTTAACCACAGATGAAATTGTAGTCAGATGATAAAAACCTACAAATTATTAAAAAAAAACCTTCGTGTTACGTGATATCATTTTGAACGTCAATTTTAATTTCAGATGACATGATTGGAATGGTTGTGTTAATTTTGAACACTCTGTATTTCAAGGGGAGCTGGCGTCACCAGTTTCCACCGAATGCGACAAAGCCAGGCCCCTTTTACGTAACTCCAAAATCACAGAAAACTGTACAATTCATGAACGTTAAAGATCAATTCTATTTTACGGAATCGGCTAATCTGGACGCTAAGATTTTGAGGATGCCGTACAGAGTAAGTAATTTTAATGTTGTGACTGTTTTTGTAGGTGGATTATCTCTGTCAATGACACACCTCTCTGTATACCTACTAAATATAACTGTGATAATAATTACTTGTAAAGCTATAATAAGAAAGTATATAAAGAAGAGGTAAACCGTATCGAATTTCATGTTGAATGGGTTTCCTAACCAGGAAGCGCCTTCTCAAGGCCTTAATTTTTGAAAGAAAATAGATTAGCACATATCTATAGAATAATTGGAGGTGATTTAAATTTTTGCTACAATTCCCACGTGCTACATAATAATTATTACGTTATCCGTACATGGAATACATGCTGCTTATAATATTAGGTCTTTACCTATGAAATTACCGTTTTGTATGAAAAAATGGAAACGATTTTTTTTCATGTATTTTTTATTTGTATTAATCAAAGTAATCACCCATGCAATCAATGCATCTTTGCCAACGCAGTGGCAGTTTATTAATGTCCTTCTTAAAGAAGCCATCTGGACCGGAGGCAACAAATTCTTCAAAGGCATTTTGTACTACCTCTCGGGTTATTTTGTTTTGAAATGGCCAGTACTGCAGAACGGCAATTTCATAGGAAAAGACCTATTATCGCAATGGTAACGTGTTAAGATACTGTATATATAAACGTAGTTTCGATTCCTATGATAAGGAGAAGCTTATGGTGGAGGAAAACATCGTGGCGACAATATGTACGATAAAAAGGTAAACCCGATTGAGTTTTTTGCCAGTTCTTCTCGATGACTGGGTTGCTTTCCGAGCCGCTGTTAGTTTTGACGTTTATAAGTAGGCACTCAGGACCAAAAGTTAATAGAACATTTCCGATTATGATTCTGAAACCCTATTGCTTGCCTGGCTAGCTATCATTATCCATTAAATATTCTGTTCCTAACGTTCATAGATGTGTTTCGCCAGCTATATATGATAGCCAGACCTCCTGTGTAACCATTTTAAGTTACTATGATCATACGCTATGAATTACAGAGTATAACAAAAAGAGTTGCTGACACTAAAATCTTTTTTTTATTGCAGAGTAACAAATACGCGATGTATATTATTGTTCCTAACTCCCTGACCGGTCTGCCACGCGTTCTGAACAACTTGAGCGATCTTCGAGTTGAAATTAACAACCTAATTGAACGTCTCGTGGACGTTACTCTGCCCAAATTTCAATTTGAACATTCCTCACGCTTAAATGCAATTTTGATACAGGTAAGAACTAGTAATCTTCTATATATAAAGAGGGTAGATGCGAAAGAATTGAGTTCATCATTCTGCTCTGTTTCTTTACCTACTTATTTTTGTTTAGTAGATGTTAGTGTGATTTTTTCCTTAATACTGAAATATGGTCTAATTTCATTAGACTTTATATAAATAGGTATAGACTAAACAATACGATCAGTACCAGCCTGTCTCATCAAACAGAGCGTGCTCACGCTCACGCCTGCGTAACCACAGATTACACCGTCGTGGTCTGGGGGTAAATTTCGCTCCCGCACACCAGAATAGGCATCCCTCGGCAGCGGCTCAAGCCTAGGTCCGTTCCCTCGACGTGGAGCCCTTGAGTACGCTGCTCGCTCGATACAGTGATACAAAATCTTACAACACTGCAACAAGGTTACACATATCACCTCCACACACGTGCACGCACACATGTTTACACCTGAAACATAATGGCGGCCATTAGACTGTATATGAATAGGCAGAGATAAAATAGTTCAGTACTTTTTCTGTTTTGTTTGTCGTGATTGATTTTTTTTCTTTAGTAGTTGATGAATTTTGTGCTATCATTAAACAATACATAATTATTTACATAGTAATTACTAGTTTAGTAATTTAATCGTTTTTTCCATATCATCTACGAGTCGAAGCTGTTATTTGTAAGTCTCTATTCGTCATATTTGAAGCTTCTTACATCTAAACTCAACTATACTCAATACAGATTATACTAATTACAAAAACAAAAAGAGATATAGATAATATTCTCTAATATAATATTAAGCGTGAACAAAAAGTTTTTCGACTACAAGTAATAAAGGTTTAATAAAAAAAAAATAACTAGTTAATAAATGTCTCTTCCACTTTCAAATATAATAAGAAACCGCCCGTAACTTCATCCATATTTAATTACAATGCAATACTTAATAACAAAAAAATACAATATATTATCTATATCCGTAGAGAGAGGGGATTTGGTATGTTTGTGTATGAGGAAAGAAAACTTCGAAACCGCTCTGCCGATTTGACCAATTTTTTACTATTTGAATGTCACACTATTACAGATGGGCTATCTATTATATTAATATATACTGATTACTTAAATTTATGATGACATTTGTTAGCTACATCGGGTCGCTTATATCCATCTACTAAGGATAAGTCTCAGTTACTCTGAGGTTACGGCAACCATTTCTAAAAAAAATAATCAAAATAATAAACACAAAAATAAACAAACACAGTGTAACAACTAAATTAAATATAATATAAAGTAAATTTTCAAAAAAAAGTATTAACCGACTTCAATATCGATCAATAACCCATAAGGCACTAAAAAGCGGAAAATAAATAGTTTATCAAAAATAAAACATATGAATATGTGTGCTACCTAGAGATGTACTGGAAGTCGGTGCCAACCAAACCGAAAATCATATCATCTACAGGTACAAAGTTTAAGTCCACTCTCGCGTCTCTGTAATACAAAAATTTTGGTTGGTACCGACTTCCAGTACATCTCTAGGTAGCACACATATTCATATGTTTTATTTTTGATAAACTATTTATTTTCCGCTTTTTAGTGCCTTATGGGTTTTTGATTGATATTGAAGTCGGTTAATACTTTTTTTTGAAAATTTACTTTATTTTTCCATTTTTAGTGTACATAAATATATTTTACTAGCAGTGCCCGCGAACTCCGTTCCGCCTTAAGTATATTAAAATATGCGCATTTTTGCGGTATGGTATCTATCGGTATGGTATGCGATATGGTTTCAATTGGTTGTACAATAAGTAACGTTTGGTACGAACGCAACCTTTTCAGTAATCCGCGATAGTTTCTACCACCAACTCGGCTACCATCGCTTCACACATTATACACCTTAAGTAATGTAATTACAATGCTTGCGTCATGTTGCAACACAGCAACGAACATAAGCACAATAGGCTCCTAAGAATTGAAGAGTTTTTTTTATAATATTGGTGGCAAACGAACATACGGGTCACCTGATGGTAAGTGATCACGGCCGCCCATGGACAATTGCGACACGAGAGGAAACACAGATGCGTTGCCGGCCCTTAAGAAAGGAGTAGGCTCGTTTCTTGAAAGTTTTCTTACTTTGCCACGGATCCCATAATCAGAACCTAACCAAACTCTCATCAAACTACCCTTGAAGTACATCCTTTTCAATAAAAAATGAATCATCGAAACCGGTTAGCGTAATATTGAGTTATTCATCTATTTGTCGTGTACATACTTAATGCAAATTTGAAAATTATACGGTTTTGCACTGGATGCCATTGTCGGAACTGTATCAAATTAAAATGGGACCACACTGGAAGTACCAGCTTTCAAATAAAAAAAGAATAATCAAAATCGGTTCACCCAGTCCAAAGTTATGAGGTAACAAACATAAAAAAAAAAAACAGACGAATTGATAACCTCCTCCTTTTTTTGAAGTCGGTTAAAAAGACAATCAGTAAAGAAAAAAGAAATAGTTATATGTTGCTTAGATACGGGCGAATTGATGGGACAGTTGTCAAAAATAAGCTTACTAGTCAAGTTTTAATAAGGCGCTGTCGAAGCGCTTATGGCGTATCTATATATCTATAATATTATTGAGTAGAGTTGCCTTGGTTTACCATGTGAGCAGTTTACATACCTGCTGCATCCAGGTGTAGCTGGAGTGCAGTGGGCCAAGTAGTACACAGTAAAATTGATAGCATAAAGGTCTTTTCTATGCAAAAATAGTTAGGTGTACCAAATCTATTAGCGATTTGTTAAACAGTGTCAGAGTTTATTGATAAATATATATGCCGAAATATACTACATATACGTTTAATTTTATATACATACTAGGGTGGTTCATTTCCTTAATTTTTTTTTGCGTTGCTCATGCTAAATATTACTCTACATATAGAAAAAAAAAATTCCTACCAAGTTTGAGCTCTTAATATTAATTTTAAGTACTTACATTTTCAATTTAAAGTTTTACCATTCAAAATGCATGTAAAAGATCTTTTTTTTTCAAATGCTTACCCGGCTTTTAAAATATTGCAAATCGGTTTGATTGAACTTGTGGGGAATTTCACGCTCTTTAAAATGGTCTTAGTGTTTTTTTTGTGTAACTCGCACTGGTTCACCAGTAGGAGTCGACAAAGTACAGTTTTTGAAAAAAGTATATTTTCTCTTAATTTTTCGAGCAAACCGCCAAAAGTAGGAAGAAAAAAGAATTTACTCATAAAAAAAAGTTATCAATACATGTCGAATATTTGCGATAATTAGAGATTAAATAATTACAGATAAAAATGAACAGATAACAAAAATTGAATCATTACTGAGATAATAAAACAAGAGTAAAAACTAAAAATGCACAATAGTCGCCGAATAATAGAATAATAGACAAAGCTAGAATATTAACAGTTCGCCACATCATGTATTTGTCATTTATAATTAAATCCAAATAACATTTATTGGTGAGTTTTGGGTGATCGCGTACTTTAATACCAGATTAGGCCCCCCTCGGCAGCGGCTCAAGCTTAGGTCAGTTCCCTCGGCGTGGAGCCCTTGAGTGCGCTGCTCGTGCGATACAGTAACACAAAATCTTACATCACAAGCGACAACATTACACATATCACCTCCACACACGTGCACGCATACACGCTTACACATGCAAGTGGAAGGATTTTATTTTTTCGCTTATCAAACTGAAATAGTTTAGAAATTTATCCCATACGAAATATATATAAGTGTTGCTGAGGTATTACCAGATTAGGCCCCCCTCGGCAGCGGCTCAAGCTTAGGTCAGTTCCCTTGGCGTGGAGCCCTTGAGTGCGCTGCTCGCGCGATACAGTAACACAAAATCTTACATCACAAGCGACAACATTACACATATCACCTCCACACACTTGCACGCATACACGCTTACACATGCAAGTGGAA
>MU159818.1:66436-94701 GCA_015888305.1 Antheraea pernyi | reverse complement strand
TTCATTTAGACTTCAGTGCAAGCGACGAACAATCCGCGAATAGTTGGTACTCTGAGATCCAGTTGGCAGTCAGTACGCTTGGCAAACAGGTACTTGGCACTTCGAAGGGAGGCCGTGTCATCGACAAGGAAACGTGGTGGTGGAATGTGAAGGTGCAGGAGGCGATCCAAGAGAAGAAAACGCGCTTCAAGAAGTGGCAAGAGACCAGCTCTCCTGAAGACCATGACTCGTATAAAGCCGCTAAGTATGCCGCCAAGCGAGCCGTTGCCAAAGCCCGACATGATAAATTGTCACCATTATATGACACTTTGGAGACCAAAGAGGGCCAAAAATCCATCTTTCGTTTGGCAAGGGCACGCGAGAAAGCAACGCAGGATATCACCAAATGTCTTAGTGTGAAGATCTCAAATGGCACCCTTGTTTGCGATGCAGGTATGGTGAAGGAGAGGTGGCGGAGCTACTTCAGTGAGTTACTAAACACTCAACGCGCAAACATATCCCCACCAGAACTGCCTCATAATCTCGGGCTTGTTGCCCCTATATCGTCTGACGAGGTACTACGTTGTCTCCGTAGCATGAAAACTCGAAAAGCCGTGGGTCCTGATGACTTACCTATTGAAGCGTGGAAATCGATGAGGCCTTATGGTGTGACTATACTCACTGACCTTTTTAACCGCATATTCACTAGTCGCAGTATTCCTGACTTTTGGAGATCTAGCATCATTACTCCAATCTACAAAGGTAAAGGCAGTGTACAGGATTGTCGTAACTACCGAGGGATTAAGATCATGTGTCATACCATGAAGCTCTTCGAACGCGTAATCGATGCCAGGCTCCGGCAAGAGTGCGTCGTCTCGGAGTGTCAGTATGGGTTTCGTCCTGGCTATGGCACCATAGATCCTATCTTTGCCCTTAGAATGCTGGCCGAAGCATACAGGGAGAGAAATAAGCCATTGCACATGGCTTTTCTCGACCTGTAAAAGGCCTTCGACTGCGTACCGCGTCTAGTAACTTGGTGGGCTTTGAAGGAGAAAAGCGTGCCACAAACCTATATTGACATCATCCGAGACATGTACCACCATCCGAAATCCGTAGTGAAGACTGCCGTTGGAGTCACTCGTTCATTCCCAATCACAGTTGGTGTCCACCAGGGCTCAGCTCTAAGCCCTTTTCTGTTCAGCATAGTGCTTGACGTAGTCTCGGCAAAGGTCCACGAATCATCCCGTGGCTAATGATTTATGCCGATGACATTGCGCTGACAGACGAGAATAAGCAGACACTGGAGGACAAGGTAAACCAGTGGAATGAGGCGCTGGAGAACAGTGTTCTAACACTCAACGTTGCGAAGACCGAGTACATGGCTTGTAGTAGCACGGACTCCAACTCCTTAAAAATAGGTAACGAAAGCGTCCCGAAGACCAGCAGCTTCAAATACTTAGCGTCTGTGATACACGAGTCCGGGTCAATCGATCATGACGTCCAATCTCGAGTAGGTGCCGCTTGGGCGAAATCTTCAAATCGTCCTTAGTCCGTCCAACTATGACAGCAGGGGGCGCGACGAGCGTGCGTATCGCCAGCAGGACGCACGCCACTCCCACAATCACCCCTATCCGCCGCAGCAAATACATATCTGATATCTTCACGGCCTTCGCTGAACGCACTTGAAAGATTACTGATATTCTAATGACAAAGAAAAGCAATTATTTAACAACAAACTCGATGGTTTGGGGCCATTCAAGTACAGTCCGCGAGGCGTAAGCTGAGCTTTGCATTTGTGTGAGTGATCACCAAAAGCAGAGTCAGACGGAAAACTGGTGGAACAAAACAAATAAATTTTATTATGTTTTAGGTAGGTACATAACATAACTGGCAGAGGTATTCTAGTTTATGTCGGCCTCTTTTCAGAGGCCTCTTCGCGGTCAAGGGGTCAGGATCGTCGACCCCTCAAGGGAGGGTGAGGGTTGCCCTCTCCAACGATCGTGGGAGACGCATCGGCACAATGCGCCTCAACCACACGGGCCTGTGCAGAAATTTCGCCAGGGTGACGGACGTGCCGTCAGGTCATTGCTGACCCTGCGCCGCCGTGATCGTCGACCGCGGGAGGGGAGCTGATTGGTCTGCACCCTCTCCCTTTCCGCCGCCTCCTTTGCGAGCATAACCGCCTCGCAGTAGGAGGCGACGGAGCTCCATTCAGTCTCGCTCCCGACCACCCTACGGATGACGGCTGGGAGCGAGAAATCGGGTCCTATGGCCGCGACGAGCTCACGGCGTGGCATGTCCCAGGCGGTACAGTCGGCAAAGGTGTGCTGTGCGGTATCTTCCACGCAGCCACAATGGTGGCTCCCTGGCAACGGCTCCCGGCTTATGCAACACAGGTAGCTCGTGAAGCAACCATGCCTCGAGAGCACCTGTGTCAGCCGGAAGCATAGGGTGCCATGCTGCCTGGACAGCCATTCAGCGAGACCCGGCCGAATGGCCTCTACTATCGCCACGCCGAAGTTCGGTCGCTCCAGTCGTTGGGTTCACTGTTGGACCACCAGGACCTGGAGAAGCTGGGATCTCAGCGCCTCAATCTCCCGAGGCGCGAGTCTACGTCCCAGCTTCAGCGCCTCCACGCGTCGTTGATAGAGTGACGCGTAGGTTCTCGCTTCCAGGTCCCATGGTGGGGATCCGGCCATCAAGTAGGCGGCTTCATAGGATACCGTGCGGTACCCGCGAATGGCCCGAATGGCCAACGCCCTCTGCGGCTTTCGCAATTGGGTGACACTGTTGGCCGTCAGGCCATACGCCCACGCGGGGGCCCCATATAGGGCCATGGACCGCACGGTTCCTAGATACAGATTCCGGTAGGTGGAATTGGGTCCCCTCAAGTTGTGCAGGAGGTGGGCGAGCGCGCCCGCTGTGCCCATTAGACGGGGGACCAGCTGCCAGAAGTGTTCTTTGAAGGTCCATCGGCTGTCGAGTAGCAGACCGAGGTATTTTAACCTCGACCCGACGCCGGCCGAGGTGTGCCGTGTTAGCTAGTTGTCAAATAAAATCGGCTAAGTGCCTTAAGCGCTCACCGTAGTAGTCCGATGAAGCTGTTAAGACCTTGCCAGGTCAATAGCATAGTCAGTTCGAAAAAAAAAAGCGTACTTTAATTAAATGATCTTATGCAGTATTTGTTTCATATGTCATATATCTTGTTTCATATGTCATATGCTTGATATTGTGGCATATATCTTGTAGCATATATGTATATATGTATTGTTGTAAATAAAACGCATTCATAATAAATAAATAATTTGTAATAAACAACGTCCTTCATACAACCATCATTTTTCGAAGTTGATGGGTCTTCTAATAATAACAAATATAAACTAGACAAAGAAAATAACGAAAATAGCAATAACACGTGATAACAAGAAAACTATTCTGATTGCGACTGTACTGCAACTAATAGTGACAAGTGACATGTGTCAATGTGGGTGCAATAGGCGGCGAGGTACGTGCATGGGTGAGCCTGCCCCCCCTTTCTGCTTATCTGCGTCCCTCTGATACCTAAATTTGTGTTCTGCGCATTTACTTCAGAGCGGTTAAAAAGTTTGACGCGGACTTATAGTTTACGATATCTTACGTTTTACTGATAAACCGTGGTCATTACAATTTCTTAACAGATCAAATATATATCAAATTCAAGGTTAGTCGTCAAATGTAATTTACAAAATTTTAATTTTATCTCTCTTAATTATTAGAGTCATCAATATTAACAGGTTTAAATTATAGGTACATTATCTAAATATCACATTACTTTTGTTTATTAATTGTTATTTAATTGGACCTTTAATTTGACTGGGTAGCTTTGAAATGAATTTAATGTTATTATAATGTAGTAAGGCTTAATATTAACATCAGTATTATATATACATGTAGATATAATCTTTGTGTTTATTTATTTATGTACCTACTAGCTTCTAAAAACGTCTTCACTCGATTTAACATAGATTTGACCTGTTCCTAGCGAACGGTTTTTTTCTATATACTTTATCTCATTTTCTATACACCTGACAACCTTTTTTTTTAACGTGTGGTAATCCCTTATGGATACGCCACCCTCCCGGGGGAGAGGGTGGGTTATGTCCGACTCGCACAGACTAAAACCCCACGGTGTACCGACAGACCGTTTTGTGGGGGCGGCAAGGGATCGTTCAAGCTAATCAACCTTGTAGATACACCTGACAACCTGTATGCAAAATGAAGATCATCATGAAGAATCATGAAGATCGATTGAATAATTAAATAGTGAAAACGTAATATAAATACAAATTCGCTTTTACATTTATGTCATTCGGTAGGATTTGTTTTTAATTCTATTTTTTTTTTCTTACACAACAGGAACAGGCGTAAACACATTGAATTTACTGTATTCTTTTGACCCTTTAGATATTGATATGTAATCACGAATTAATCAAAATGATATCTTATATTATAGCTCGGAATAAGGCAAGCTTTCGAACTGACAGCGTCATTCCCCGGGATATCTCGAGGGCAACGCTTGGACGAAACACTGAGAGTGTCGAACGTTTTGCAGACATGCGGCATTGAAGTCAATGAAGTCGGAAGCATTGCTTACGCCGCTACACGTAATCTTTTATATATATTATTCTATTATAAATTTTTTTGAAAACATGTTATGTCGACCCTACTTAGGTGGGATACGGGTAATGATGATAATTTTTTTTTATATCATAGTGGCAAACGAACAAGCTGGTCACCTGATGTTAAGTAAGTGCGTTGCCAGACTATGTTTGGGAGAAGGAGGGCGGGGAGGGGGTGAGAAGAGAGGAGGGGAGGTGGGCTTCAGGCGCTCTCACTGACCGAACGAAACGCAACAATGCAAGCACTGTTACTTCACGTCGGTTTTCTATGAGAGGGTGGTACTACCCCGGACGAGCCGACCCATTCATGCTGAAACCAGTAATAGTTTCAGCATGGCTATACCACCACTGAAATGTGGAACGGTTGAATGAGTGTTTATATTTTAGCTAGACTACCTTTGCGTTGTTTATTATATTAAAATTTTATTTAATGTACAAAGGGAAAACATAGCAACAAAGCAAGACAAACTTTGCTTACAAAATATATATGTAAATGTAGATGTAAACTAAGGCTGAGTTGCACCGAAATGTCGGTTATTGTTACCGTTAAAGTTAACTATAACAATGACAAGAGCCACTCTGACCGAACGAAACGCAACAATGCAAGCACTGTTACTTCACGTCGGTTTTCTATGAGAGGGTGGTACTACCCCGGACGAGCCGACCCATTCATGCTGAAACCAGTAATAGTTTCAGCATGGCTATACCACCACTGAAATGTGGAACGGTTGAATGAGTGTTTATATTTTAGCTAGACTACCTTTGCGTTGTTTATTATGTTAAAATTTTATTTAATGTACAAAGGGAAAACATAGCAACAAAGCAAGACAAACTTTGCTTACAAAATATATCTGTAGATGTAGATGTAAACTAAGAGATGGACTGGATCTGAAGTGCAGGTGCCGGATCACGTCTATAGGGTGTTTGTTGAAAAATTTTCAACTCGCAGGCAGTAGCTACCCATGCAGTTATTAAAGTCATTGATCTGTCACATTGTTTTGTCTCACCTAATCACCTGGCTCGTTGCATGATTCGAACTTACGACAACTGTACCACCCTTTCACAGAAAACCGACGTGAAGTAACAGTGCTTGCATTGTTGCGTTTCGTTCGGTCAGTGAGAGCGCCGGACACCCATCTTCGCTCCCCCTCCTCTCTTCCCCACTCCCCCTTCTCCCAAACAAAGTCTGGCAACGCACTTGCGACTCCTCTGGTATTGCAAGTGTCTATGAACGGTGGTGATCACTTAACATCAGGTGACCCACCAGTTCGTTTGCCTCATATGATATTTTAAAAAAAACTGGAGCGGTCATAACGTTAACCGGCCAACATCGAGCCGTAATAGTTAACGTTAAATCGTGACGTCATTTTAACCATTGTCAACTGGTGCAACCCGTTTTTTGCTTAACAATAACTTTAACCGAATTTTTAACGTTAACATTGACTGGTGCAACTCAGCCTAAGAGATGGACTGGATCTGAAGTGCAGGTGCCGAATCACATCTATAGGTGTTTGTTGAAAGATTTTCAACTCGCAGGCAGTAACTACCCATGCAGTTATAAAAGTCATTGTTCTGTCACATTGTTTTGTCTCACCTCATCACCTGGCTCGTTGCATGATTTGAACTTACGACAACTGTACCACCCTCTCACAGAAAATCGACGTGAAGTAACAGTGCTTGCATTGTTGCGTTTCGTTCGTTCAGTGAGAGCGCCGGATATCCATCTTCCCTCCCCCTCCTCTCTTCCCCACTCCCCCTTCTCCCAAACACAGACTGGCAACGCACTTGCGACTCCTCTGGTATTGCAAGTGTCTATGAACGGTGAGGATCATTTAATATCAGGTGACCTGTTCGTTTGCCTCCTATGATATAAAAAAAAACTGGAGCGGTGGCATTATCGCTCTATGTTATCATTGTTATATAAATAAATGCTTTCTGTTCATAGGTATTGTTTTATTTTTGCAGAAGTTGGTATCGTGAACAAGTTTGGCGAAGATAGTGATGTTTCTTTCGAAGTGGTGGCCAACAGACCGTTCCTGTTCTTGATCCAGGACGAACTCACCAGGCAGTTACTCTTCATAGGCAGAGTGTCTGACCCTACCATTGTCTGAGGAGCTTCTAAAACCCAATAAAACAGATGTAATCTGTCTGTATTTTTAAATTTTATAATATTCTCTCACAGTCAATTTTTTTATATAGTTTCTTTTTTCAGTAATTAGGAAATATATTATAATACATTTATCTTATTACATTTTGGTTTTATTTTTGACGTGAAACTATTTATGGGAGGGCGTTGAAATTTTGACCCGCAACTTTTTGAGCGACGAAAAGTGGTGGTGATAAGCACTGTGTCGGGTAGTGTTGAAAACACCGGTTCTCGTGCGATCACCGAAGTTAAGCAACATTGGGCGCAAGTACTTGAATGGGTGGCCGATAGACGGCGTGTCATCGGTTTTTTTTAAATTGTATATCCGTGAAATACAACATTTCCGCTTCTATCTTTATGATACATTCTGTTTTTTTACTAGATAGTTTCCTGCACGCCTCGTTTGTCATTAAAAATGGCATAAGGTCACTCGAAACCAAAAAATAAGTAGCCTAGAACTATCTAGGAAAATTTCTAGAACGCATTGTCATAGTAGTCCTATGTCCATTTTTAAATAGTTTTGCCGTGATTGAGCCTCAAACACCTCGAAAGACTATATTTTTATGATATAAATATCAAGTGATAAGATAAGGTTACAAGATAAGGTTGCGGGGTGGTAGGGTTTTACAGCCTGACTGGGTCGCAACCACCATGTATATGGCGAAAAAGCCCGTCATAGTGATTCGCTTTTGCGAGTCGCGTTTCGGGATCAGCCTGTGCATATCCAGCTTTTCGCAGGCCGGCATGACAGCGGCGACCGGCGATGGATAGTATATCACTCGGTGGTCGCCGTTGTTTTTGGATTGTACTGTGCTTACCATCAGGCGCTGTGCAGTCATTTTGCCGTGCTACTATAAAAAAAAAAATTATTTTATATTAGCAATGCCCGCGACTCCGTTCGCGTGGAACCTAATGTAGAAAAACAGTGACGAATTAAAATATCTGAATATATTAAGTCCATTTACATAATATCTACTTTTCTCTCGTACTTAAGTCACGTCCGCATTAAAATTACAATAACTTTTGATAGAGTGAACCGATTTTAATGAAACCAAGACCAAATGTTACTCGAGAATATGCTTTATGATTTTTAAATGAACGTAGTACTTTAGCAGTGATCCGTGTTCATACAAACAGACAGATAGACATTTCTACAAATGATTGAAATGTATTTTATTACTTACTAGCGGGCCCGGCAGACGTTGTCCCGCCCGGATTATAAAAAAAAATCTTTGACAAATTATATACCAAAACGTTCCTCATGAATCACTTTATCCACTGGTGAAATCCGCATGAAAATCCGTTCAGTAGTTTTTGAGTTTATCGCGAACAGATAGACAGACGCGGTAGGGGGCTTTGTTTTATACTATGTAACGATAATTTCAAGACACTTGCACCATGTTTTTTTTCATATAAATCAAAAAATTACAAACATGATGGAATTACATTCTTATTTTAAGTATAGATTGACAAGGTTACATCAAGCAAGTTTATTTTCCTTGACCACTTTATTACAGGGAAACTCATTTACTTACATATTTTTACTGTAGTGTAGTATGATTATACTTAGAAGATAAAAAAAAACAAACAATTTTTTACCTATTGTCTTTAATATCTTTGATTATAATTCTATATGCGTATTTTACTAAGTTGCCTTGGCATTTATAATGAGATTTTCTTCCCTTTACCTCATTCTAAAACATATAATACACTGTTGGTAAGATAAAAGTTCAATGCTAGTGTGTTTTTAGAAAACTATCCGTTGTGGCCCGTCAATTTTTTGGCAGAATATTAATCTCTTTAAACTTGTAGTGGTTTTCATTTTTACATTGAAACTTTCGTTATTTGACCCAATATTGTCCAATATTGATTACAGTTTATATAATATATTAGCGGGCCCGGCAGACGTCGTCCAGCCCTGATTATATAAAAATCCTTGATAAATTATATACCAAAACCTTCCTCATGAATCACTTCTATCTACTGGTGAAAACGGCAAGCAATTTCGTTTAGTAGTTTTTGAGTTTATCGCGAACGGACAGACAGACAGACGCGATAGGGGACTTTGTTTTATACTATGTAATGATTTTAATATTTGTGCACATATAAAGTGTATTAGCAGTAATAACATGGAAGTTAAATTCTGAAATATCACAAAACTCCTGATAAATTTAAACAAAAGCGCCATTGGTTTGTGAGAGTTTTAAAATTACCAAATGCCATTAACCTTTTTATATATAACGATTATTCACTTGATAACAGCAGAAATACGTATTATCATTAAAGAAGAGATAATATTGCCAGAGTACAAACAAAAAAAATTCATTTAATATCTTTGAAAAAAATAATACGCAAATGGAATATAAAACAGAGAATTATAAAATATAAAAATGAATCTAAATAAAAATAAGTTTAACTGAAATTCTCAAACGCTCAATATTTAGTTTATATATATATACCGGCAGATATCGATGTTTGCTGCTCCAATTTCGATAACCCCCGTACATACTCACACTCGTATACAAAAGAAAGATACACACAGAGAAATAAATTCGAATCGGGAGTGCATGCCGCGTTAGGGAACTTTGTACCAAAAAGAACAAGACAATCCTATTCTTATAAAGCTGGAATATACATTTTACGAAGAAAACGATAAAAAGGGAATTATGACAACGGTATCAATAAAATGAGCTCATAAAATATTCTTTTGAGAAATAAATAAAACGACAAATAATATTTAAAATATGAAGCAGAGTTTCTCAATATACCTATTGATATAAGTTAATACTAAGAGAGCAATTGTTCTCACATTGTTATTGGTCTTCGAACTTGTAACTCTTTAGAATAATCATTATATATTATACTATAAAGTCCTCTGTCATGCCTATGTCTGTCTGTCTATTCGAGATGAACTCAAAAACTACTGAACAGTGAACAAGCGGTTTTCACCAGTAGATAATGTGATTCCTGAGCAAGGTTTAAGTATATAATTTCAAGCTTTTCCCCCGTACATACTCACACTCGTATACAAAAGAAAGTGACACACAGAGAGATACATTCGAATCGGGAGTGCATGCCGCGTTAGGGAACTTTGTACCAAAAAGAACAAGACAACCCTATTCTTATAAAGCTGGAATATACATTTTACGAAGAAAACGATAAAAAGGGAATTATGACAACGGTATCAATAAAATGAGCTCATAAAATATTCTTTTGAGAAATAAATAAAACAATAAATAATATTTAAAATATGACGCAGAGTTTCTCAATATGCCTATTGATATAAGTTAATACTAAGGAAGCAAAAAGAATCGTTCTCACATTGTTAAGGTCTTCGAACTTGTAACTCTTTAGAATAATCATCACATATTATACTATAAAGTCCTCTGTCATGTCTATGTCTGTCTGTCTGTTCGAGATGAACTCAAAAACTACTGAACAGTGAACAAGCGGTTTTCACCAGTAGATAATGTGATTCCTGAGCAAGGTTTAAGTATATAATTTGTCAAGCTTTTATTATCAAAGCGGAACTACGTCCGCCGGTCCCGCTACTATATTATACAAGGCAAAATAGAAGGTTCCAGAACACGTCGAATAATCACATATCTAGGCTGCTCATCGCATTTAAGGGTGTTAGACTAACGGTCTTGCTATTAACTTACTAAGAACTGAATATAGTTCATGACCACGATTACTGCAACAGACTGAAACAAATGAGAAGAATGAACTCAGATAATTGAAGTTGACTGAATGATAGCGTGATCAGTCATTATATTTAAAATAACAGCTGTCGGCAACAGATAACAGTTGTGGAAACATAACATGGTAACATTTAATACTAGAAACCATCCTCTAATTGAAATTACGCTAACAAGGTCTTATAGATGAGTTTCGGAAACTGCTATTCAAAGCCAGACTGAGTTTTTTACCCTCTTGGATCACATTGTCTCCTAACATGAGATGAAATTATGGTCAAATCAATACCTTCCATTTTAAAGTGAATCATCGTCAACCTGTAAAGGTGGGTACTGACCGTTGTTACGGGGTGTAAAGTACCATTCGCAGCGAGTATGTTGCGTTACACCGTGTCCTAAAATCAGTGTATCCTGCTCTTTTCGAACTCTTTGCTCGTCCGTACTCCAGATCCAAAAGCCACTCTCAGTCAAGATGTCGGGCGACGAAGTTGTGTTGGGATCTTTGATTTTACTCAATTGTTGTTTAGTCCAAATTAAGAAAAAAAAGAAACGTTATGAAACATCAATTTTGTTTAAAAACACCGTATCTGGTGGTTCGTCATTAGTAATGGTAAAACTAAATAATTACTGGACAATATAACATCCTGCGACGCACTTACTTAAAGCACGTCAAAGGATTCGCTAAAAACAGACCAGTTGCTCGTTGTCCGTAGCGAGCACCTTATTTTCAGGTATGGCTGTATGAATGCTCACTGTGTAACACGTTACACTACGCCCTGTAACACCGGTCAGTACCCACTTTTCAGATACCCACTATATAGGTCTTTTCCCGATGGAAGGTATGGGAATAATCACCACGCCAGCTCACGGCGACGGCGATTTCAAACTTTGAGAAATCCATAGTTCTATGTTTTCGTACACATAGTAGTACAACAAGTGCGTTTCTCTGGTTCAGGTTTCCTCAGGATGTTTACTTTCACCATTAGCTGATAGTGTTACCAATTTAAATCAGTAAATGTACGCGAATTACGAAAAATTCGTTGGTACATGCCGTAGTTCGAACTTGTGGACATTGCAGTGATATTCCACTCGTCAAACCACTAGACATCAACACACTTTAAAATGAATGCGACACGACAAAGTGAATGCTCTTAACTAATTCAAATTAATTATTTTCGTATCGTCTTTCTTATTGGTTGTTCACAATGTTACGTAGATCAGGTAGCATCATATTTACGTTCATTAAAATTCTGTTTTGTTTATAAGCCCGTTTGCTTGCAAACAGAACAGATGTCCGTCAAGATAAGTCAGTGGTTATATATTTAGTGTTAATAATAAGTATTATTTTTATGAAAGAACAATACAATCTCAATATGCGTTTACTTATATCTATTGGTAAGTACGTACATTTGCGTGGCAAGTATTTTATTGTTATTGTTCAAATAAATACAGATTTAAATCTGTCTGAAACTTAAACCTGTTATAAATATTTTGAACAACATATTTAAAAGGTCAATAATTGTATATATTAGTAATAATGTGAATAAAAAATTGATACAAATTAGTTTTTGCCTAATATTTCCATTTTTTTGTTTTGTATTTACTGTTACAAAAATACAAATAACTCATTAAAATAAAGACAAAAAAAACTGCAGTATATATACTTTAAAAATGTATACGTATAATTAACATACTAAACTAAATTAATACAATTAGTTTCTTTTGATAGTAAAGAAAGCATCTTGTAAATAGTGTTTGTATTTCGTATGAGCTTTCGATATTGTATTTTTTTATTTATGACGTCACTGTTATAATTATTCTGTTACTAAAAACCGGCCCGGAACATAATTACGATGTGCATTTTACAACATCTGAAAAGAATTTTTATGGTATTTTTTTGTCTTATTATTAAATGGCATTTACCTTTGAAAATAAAGCAACTATTAAAATATTGCTGTATGTAGGCATAAAGAATATAAAGGCCTCTTATCGGTGAGTTTGGAATTATAAAGATTGTTTGTGCATGCAGGGAAGTTAAAATAATATACGAAGTGATTACTGAACATTGCTTTATTATTATATACATAACAGGATCCGAGTGCTGAACTACGAATGAGGCGGATTAAAGAGGATTACATGTGACAGAGATAGGAATATTAAGATGAATGTATGGTTTAATAGAATGGATAAGACTAGCAATGAGTAATATCAGAGGAAGTTTGAAAATAGCACCAGTGACAGAGATGTTGAGGAGTGATAGGTTAGCATGGTATGAGGAGAGATGAAAACCATCTAACCAGAAAAGTTTTAGGTTATAAAGTGGACGGATAGAAGAAAGATCGTAGAAGTTATGAATGAATTGTGTTTTTTTCTTTTTTTTATTGTAGCACGGCATTATGACTGCACTGTGCCTGATGGTAAGCACAATACAATCCAAAAATAATGGCGACCACTGAGTGACACACTATCCATCGCCGGTCGCCGCTGTCATGCTGGCCTGCAAAAAGCTGGATATGCACAGGCTGATCCCGAAACGTGACCCGCAGAAGCGAATCACTATGACGGGCTTTTTCGACCTGTACATGGTGGTTGCGACCCAGTCAGGCTGTAGAAGCCTACCACCCCGCTATCGCCATTGCCTCGTTCGTTATTCGGCAGGGTGCACCACGTGCAGGTGAGGTTGGCTTGGATGTCTCAAGTCTTACATAAAAGTTGTGAATATTGATATGGGACCTGATAAAGTAGAGTGGAAGAAGAAAACACGTTGTGTTGACTCTATTTAGGTGTGATATGCATATGGGTAAGTAAATGCGGAATAAAATATTGGAATGACATGATTGAAAGTATTTCGTCTTATTTTTTAAAGGTGCTTGCTTGATATTCCTTGACAGATTCCTTCGTTTGTATGTAAACCAGAAAGTCTAGAAACCACGGTAATAATATCAGGAGAAATAAGGGATCCTGAGTTTTGGAACTTAATTTTACAAATACATTTGTAAACAGTAAAAAATAAAACCGATGTTTATTTTTAAAAAAGGTTAAGATTCAAAATAATAACGTCTTGAAAATATTATTATAGTATTTTTAATACGTACTTCATTTACAAACGAAGATGCCACGAATATTCTTGTGCGTTTCGTCTTTTTGTTTTACCGGAATATATGAGGATAATGAGAAACCGGTACATTCTTGTTATTATTTCAACGATGACCTTCGTTATTTCTGTAGCTGTTTGAAATTGGTTTTTCCATTCGTTGTATATACCTGTGTATTTTACGATCTTTATTATGTTCCAACAGGATGCAATTTTAATATCATCTAAATAGGCGAAATTAAAACAGTTAAAAAAAATTCTCATCGGTTTGTAAAGCATTTATTTTTATTTTTGTCACTTAGTAGCTATAGACGTGCTTCGTTGTTATTAATAAAACAATTGGAAAAGATAGGTTTTTTTATTACTATCGATGAGTCGAAACCTTCAGTTATAAGTCTTTATTCGTCCATAGTTCACGAGTTCCATAGTTGGCAAAATAATCTCAATGATTTCGACACCTAATAAACGTCAATGGACAATCTAATTAATACGAATTAACGTGCCTTTTAAAACAATTCCTCTTGTAATATTTATATAATTCGATTCACAATTATAGACGACAATTATACTAGTAAATGACAGATATTCTTATTTTATTCTCAATATAATAATAGTAATTGGTCTCACGATATGTCCGATAAATCGTGATCACTCTATACCACGTTTATGCTCTTAAGGTATCGCGTTCCGAAATCTATACTTCTATACTAATGTGAAGTTTGTGATGTTGTAGGGGGTAATATCTGGATCTACTAAACCTATTTTGAAAATTATTTTACTAATAGAAAGCCACGTTATTTGTGAAAATAAAAAAGACTCTTTTGTGGAAGTTAGATTTGCAAAGTAAGTCGGAGAAAAAAAGGGTCGAACGAAAACGTTTCTTACGAACGATACCTTAACGATGAGAGGTATATAATTGAGTTCCATAGAGAAAAATTATAGAGCTTGACAGTGCCTACAAAAAAGTAACAAGTAGTTTTTTTATTAATGTTTACCGCCCAACGAAGTGGTTACTTAGTCATATAGTAAACAAGCGGTATGGTAAATTGTAGTTCCTTACTGCACTGCTACCACCAAACACATGTCAAAAAATTCACCATAGCACCTCTCTATATTTGATACGTTCTCGGAACAGTAATTGCACAAAGGCTTGCTGGTCGGCATGACACTTCTATAACAGAAAAATAAAAAAAACTTACATAAATAACTAGCTATATGACAATAAACATTAATTAGAAATACACATAATATAAGTATGTACACAATATCTCATAATTATTGTAGATAACAAAACAAAATACATCAAAACAGAACGAAAATCATGCACAACATGCAAGTAGCGTCACTTCTCGTCTCTTTTGTACATACCGTTAGTCACGTGGTAGAACGAGACAGACGATTAATCTTATTTCTAATGTACGGAATTTTTTATTATACTGAAAATCGTAGTACAAGTTCAAAGTCAATCTTAATTAATTAGTAATTTAGTGGTTTGAATTGTAATTAATATGGTTAAATGCGGTTTTAGAACCATTTCAAACCATTAAATTATAATAAAAATTCCGAATCGTAATGACGTGAGCACATCGCGGTTCAAGGTTAACTTGCTGTATTTTATGTATGTGAGTATATATTACGGGCTCATCGTGGCATTTAAAATAACTTCATGATGTCGAGCAATGATTAGTCATTGTAAATACTAAGTGAACTGGCTTATCACAATTACTTCATGTGAATAAAGATCTCATAGTTCTTCGATTCAATGTATTTGGTAAGGCAGTATGGAAAAGAAATATAGAAAACATGTTTCTTCTTATTTCTACTCTATTAAGCAATCCACTTTATTGGAAATTAATACTAGCATTATCAAGAGAATATTATTATTTATTTATCACTAGCGAGCCTGGTAGACGCTTTGATGATAAAAAAAAATTGACAAATTATATACCTACACCTTCCTCACGAATTACTGTATTTACTGGTGAAAACCGCATCAAAATCCATTTAATAGTTTTTGAGTTTATCGCGAACAGACAGACGGACGTGGCACAGGACTTTCTTTTGTATTATGTAATGAAATAATGATTGTACAGTATCTTTGATGAACTTCGACGTTTCAACAAAATGGTGGCCCCCTTGTTAGAACTCTCATGAAAGTTTTGGTATGTAACAATTCTTACTTTTTCGTATTATTTTCCACTCACTTCATTTGTGCAGAATAATATAACTATATTAAGGTATCTTGGGTTATTTAAAGTAATATTATTTTATTACATTTAAGATATAGGGTCAAATAATCCAAGATAATGTATAAAAAGTGAAGCCACTACATGATAGATCTCGCCAAAAACTGGGATTGAAGGCATATATACTAATAAATAATGTTAATTTTTCAGCAATAATAACAATTGCCAGCGTAAAAAGGTTGGACTGCGCAGATGGACCAATTGTGAACCCACGTTTAAACTTTTTCGACATCGACCTCTTTCGTTACATGGCTGAGAATAAACAGGGGAATGTGCTCGTATCACCGGCCAGTATTAAGTCCATCCTTGCTATGTTGCTTGAAGGAGCCATCGGAGACACTGCAAATGAAATAAAAGCAGCCATGAGACTACCACCAACAAAGCAGGACTATTGGAAAGAATTAAATGCATATTTGGATGCTTTACAGGTGGATATATATGTATTAATTTATTTGTTGTAATCTTGAATTTCGTTTGAGAGAAAACACTGATCGCGAACAAGTTTTATAAGTAACATTCATAGCAGGTTTAAATTTGAAAGTCGCGAATATAATTTCGTCATAGTAATTAAATTTGCAAAATGTGAGAATAACACACTATTGTTTTTTTTCGGTCATTTATAAGTTTAACATTTGATCACAATCTTATTTGATAATATGTATGATGATGAGACTGCACATGGTAACAAGTTAAAGGTTTCTTTCTGTTTGTTACATAGGTCCACACCATGAATATGCTATGAACGTATCAGGTGTAGAAAATACGACGGACCACTATAATGTATCAATATACTTATATTGGGAATTTGGTGATGGGACTTTTGGGATAACATTGGTCTTGTTATGAACCGATCTAGTGAAAGTTATTTCATATTATACTGTACAAAGATCATATGTATAGTTTCGTGCAACGGGTTGGTACTTCAGCCCAGCGGGCTCCCGATTCTTACGTGCAACTGCCGGAACAATTTACGGCTGGTAACTTATAAGTTCACCATTAGAAAGCTCCACTCTCGTCACTAAGCTTTATTAATACTTTAATTAATGCGGAATCCGAATTTAAATAACTGAGTCATCATAGCATTAATAAAATATAAGATAAACTTTAATGGTTAAATATTAAAAGAAGCTCCGCGATTGATGGTACCTGACTACTTCCTGATTACCTTGGGCAGTCAGCTCCGATTTAAACTTCACTGGTTCATGGTTCGAACATTCTTTTTTTTACACCGGTCCCAAAATGAAAATGGGATGGATAATTTCTTTTTTTCCTACATCTTTTTTATACTTTATCTGGGGTAAGTATCTACACTAACAAATGCTTGTTCTGTTAGCTACAGATTTATGGTTGGATTTATTGCCAAACATATGGCGATGTGTTCTGGTAATTGCACTTGAAAGCTTACACATTTCCACATCTTTCTTTACATCAGTATTAAACATTAGTTAGATTTTGTTAAAACGCCGTTCTAACCGTTCTATAAAATAATAAATATTAGGCCACAGTTTTACACTTGACCGTTGAATTTCAAACCAGACATAGCTTTTTAGACAACTAAATAGCCGATGTAACAATATATGGAATATTTAGCATCCAGGCATAGAAATGGCATTAATATTTAATTCAAAAGCAGGTATATGCAGATATCGACCATACTTGTAAATTAGAGAGGCCCATCACGTCGGGGTCACCAATTTTGGGGCGTGTTCAATATGATATAAATGTGATAAATTAAACACCGACTTTGCAATCGAGACTTTTAATATGGACTTGTCTGTCGAGGAAAAATATATATACATCGAATAAGTCATCTTTTCAAATATGCCAGTGTGCATAGATACTTTTAAATGGCCAGTTCGCTACAACCTATATGCTCAATGTAAGGCTTACTATGCCACGAAGCCTGTTAAAGAAATCAATATAAAACTATTAATAATAGATACTTTTCTATTACAACATAATCTATTTCCGTATTTTTCGAATTTAACATTACAGGAATTTAAAAAGAAAATTGTAAGGGATAAGATTTATTTCACAGTTTAAGCACCTACTTACTCACACTTGAATCTGATTATGAAATACGTTTCACTTCAGACAAACACAACGGGGACGGATCTTGAAAATGCAAATATAATATTCGTGAACAAAAATCTGAAATTGATGGAAGCGTATGAAATGTATTTCCGTTATGTCTACCTGGCTGACGTTGTGAAAATTGACTTCGGGAACTCAAACGCTGCTACGAAACAAATCAACAATTGGGTTGCCAACAAAACTAAGGGACTCATTCCCTCTATCGTAGAACCTAGTAAGTGAAAAATTTACTTTACTGCCTAATTTTTACTGTTTGTATATTAAATACTTAGTAAATTGGTTATCTTGTCATACTGCTTCATCATCATCATCATCCTGTAAAAGGCCCACTCAAAGCCATAGGCCTCTTGCCGAAGGATCGTATGAGCATCACTACGTGAGCCCACGATTTATTGGCGATTTTAAAGTCCCAGAAATCCATATTTCTATATTTCCCCGTATACGGTGGTACAAGAACATTTCTTAAGTTCAGGTTGCCACACCATGCTGTCAGCTGATAATGTGACCAATTTAAATTATGTAATATACGCGAATTCCAAAAAATTCAGTCCGAAATGTTAATAGTATTCTAATTAAGTTTATTAACCTATATTACGATAATTGTTTGAATAGAATAAACAATTATCTTGGCAAAGGCTAAAAGTTAAATCTTATATTTATGTCATGAGATACCTACAGTATTTAGTTAGTTTACAAGTTAGTAAATTTGAGTAGTATAACAGATCTAGAAAGGTGAATCGTGGCCCGCCCTTTTTTAAGCGAGGAAACCCATCATGGGCATATATTGCCCAAGGGAGCAGCAGGATTATGTGAGACTTCTATGGTAGTTTGCGCATGTAGCGTAGATAGACCCACCACAAGTTTGACCGACGATCTAACAAAGGTAGAGGAATACACTGCAAGAGTAAAAAACTGGTTGTCAAAGTGATCTCTGAAGCAGATCGGTAATCATGTAGTAGTGATATAATCAATTAGGAATATCCTATCATATTTTTCATTACTAGATATAGACCGCCTGACCTCAGATGCAATAAGCTTAAATATTCTCAATTTGCGAGTGATCGACTTGGTGTATAGTATTCAATAGGATGTAATTACCATGCTCTTATAGCTATGATGGCTTGGTTGTTCGACGTAGGATAGAATCCTTGAAACTAAGTTGGAGCTTTTGATCAAGGAATGCATCGTACTGAAATTATAGCATGTTGATATGGTTTTTTCTAAGCTATGAAGTTGAAAAGCTGTCGCCAAGCACCTGTTCGTATGTTCTGGTAGCCGCACTCGAAAGCCACTATCCCTTTAGGTTTATCGTGTTTACAGTCCTAGATCCACATCGTCATTTAACATTAAATGAGAATATAGAAAAAATAATCTACAGAGTTTTAACAGAATTGAAAATAGGAGACATTATTAGTAATTTCTCGTTATCTGGTGAGATATAGGATCCTTTTCTTTCTAAGTCATGGTTTTTATGAATATCAAAGAATCATATATAATTTGAAATGTTTAAGGCAACGTTGAATCAAATACTGAGATGATGGTGACGAACGCACTTTATTTTAAAAGTACCTGGGAACACAGTTTCAATCCGCGATTCACTCGCGGTGCCTGTTTCTTTAGACATGGTGTGTGTAGGAATGTCGCTATGATGGACCTCCGAGCAGAGTTAAACTACGCTTATGTGGAAAACCTGAGAGCACACGCCATCGAGTTGCCTTATAAGGTGTGTAACTTTATAAACTTGACCATATATTACTAATTAAACTGTCATTTTTTTTATATACGTGGGGAAATCCGTTATGGAGACGCCACCCTCCCGAGACGGAGGGTGTTTTATATCCGACTCGCACGGACTAAAACCCCACGGTGTACCGACATACCGTACTTGTTGGGGCGGTAAGGGATCGTACTCGCTACTCTACCTTGCACCAATAACAGTGACAGTTATATAGTTAAGACTAGAGGAATATCAATTAGGTGGTCTCTGTCTGATATCTGGTGAGCTTTATGAATCAAAAAAGTTCTATATAATCTATTGAGAATTGACAAAGTTATTCGATTGTTTCACTGACCAGATAAGGATTGCACATCCTATACATCTAAAGATTTCCCACGATCCTTACAATTTATTTGTAGAACTTTTAATGTGTCAAAGATATATTTGTTTATGTTAGTTAATCTATGGCTTAATATCCATGATCTCGAAGTTATTTTCAATTATTGTTCATTTGATAGCTTAGTTGATAGCATGATTGGACAACGCCTCGATGGATGTAGATTCGAATACTAGCAACGGAATCGGAGCCTTCGGTGAAGGATACACCTTAGGATGTAAGAGGTGTCGAATAACATCATAAGACTTGAGACACCCAAAGCCAACCTCACCTGCACGTGGTGCACCTTGCTGAATAACGAACGAGGCAATGGCGTAAGCGGGGTGGTATGGTTTTACAGCCTGACTGGGTCGCAACCACCATGTATATGGCGAAAAAGCCCGTCATAGTGATTCGCTTCTGCGGGTCGCGTTTCGGGATCAGCCTGCGCACATCCAGCTTTTTGCAGGCCGGCATGACAATGGCAACCGGTGATGGATAGTCACTCGATGGTCGCCATTGTTTTTGGACTGTACTGTGCTTACCATCAGGTATAGTGCAGTCATTTTACCGTGCTACAATAAAAAAAAGAAAGAAAATGATGGTAGAGGGCTTTTTCTAAGTCCACCTGACTAGCTACCACCCTCAAGTTGATAGTCTGTCGCTCAGCATCTGTTGGTGTGTACCGGCAACTGCAATTGAGAGCCAGTTCTCTCTACCATACCATCTTAGACTACATTGTCATTCAACATGACATTAGATTGTGATCTAAACCTATAAACTAAGAAAAATAAGGATATAAATAATCTCCAATGCATGCTGCTTCGTCAGACATGGAGCTTTTTCTTTTTATATCATAGGTGACAAACGAACAAATGGGACACTTGATGTTAAGTGATCACCACCGTGCATAGACACTTGCAACATTAAGGGAATCGCAAGTGCGTTGCCAGACTGTGTTTTCGGGAGGGGGAAAGAGAGAGGTGGGAGGGGGAGGGGAAGTGGACCTCTGGTGCACCCATCATGGGCATATATTGCCCAAGGGAGCAGCAGGATTATGTGAGACTTCTATGGTAGTTTGCGCATGTAGCGTAGATAGACCCACCACAAGTTTGACCGACGATCTAACAAAGGTACAGGAATACACTGCAAGAGTAAAAAACTGGTTGTCAAAGTGATCTCTGAAGCAGTTCGGTAATCATGTAGTCGTGATGCAATCAATTAGGAACATCCTATCGTATTTTTCATTACTATTTATAGATCGTCTAACATCAGATGAAATAAGCATAAATATTCTCAATTTGCGAGTGACTGACTTGGTGTATAGTATTCAATAGGATGTAATTACCATGCACTTTTCGCTATAATCGTTTTCGTTGTTCGACGTAGGATAGAATCCTTGAAACTAAGTTGGAGCTTTTGATCAAGGAATGCATCGTGCTGAAGGGCTTTTTCTAAGTCCACCTGACTAGCTACCACCCTCAAGTTGATAGTCTGTCGCTCAGCATCTGTTGGTGTGTACCGGCAACTGCAATTGAGAGCCAGTTCTCTCTACCATACCATCTTAGACTACATTGTCATTCAACATGACATTAGATTGTGATCTAAACCTATAAACTAAGAAAAATAAGGATATAAATAATCTCCAATGCATGCTGCTTCGTCAGACATGGAGCTTTTTCTTTTTATATCATAGGTGACAAACGAACAAATGGGACACTTGATGTTAAGTGATCACCACCGTGCATAGACACTTGCAACATTAAGGGAATCGCAAGTGCGTTGCCAGACTGTGTTTTCGGGAGGGGGAAAGAGAGAGGTGGGAGGGGGAGGGGAAGTGGACCTCTGGTGCTCTCACTAACCGAACGAAAGACAACAATGCGAGCACTGTTACTTCATGTCGGTTTTCTGTGGGTCGGGTGGTACTACCCCGAGCGAGCCGGCCCATTCATGCTGAAACCAGTAATAGCTTCAGCGTGGCTCTATCACCTACGATCATTCAGCATCACATGGGATTGTGGTCTAACGCTAAATCTATAAACTATAAAATAATAGATATAAAAAATCTCCAATGCATGCTGCTTCATCAGACATGGAGCTTTTATAAATATGTCGTCAGCTGTAGGTAATGTTAATAAGATGTTGTATATGTGTATATCTTCTTTATATAAAAGAAAAAACAAACATACATTTTTTTTCAATTAGAAAAAAAAAGTAATTAAATGTTTAATATTGGTTGTTCGACGTAGGATAGAATCCTTGAAACTAAGTTGGAGCTTTTGATCAAGGAATGCATCGTACTGAAATTATAGCATGTTGATATGGTTTTTTCTAAGCTATGAAGTTGAAAAGCTGTCGCCAAGCACCTGTTCGTGTTTTCTGGTAGCCGCACTCGAAAGCCACACTCCCTTTAGGTTTATCGTGTTTACAGTCCTAGATCCACATCGTCATTTAACATTAAATGAGAATATAGAAAAAATAATCTACAGAGTTTTAACAGAATTGAAAATAGGAGACATTATTAGTAATTTCTCGTTATCTGGTGAGATATAGGATCCTTTTCTTTCTAAGTCATGGTTTTTATGAATATCAAAGAATCATATATAATTTGAAATGTTTAAGGCAACGTTGAATCAAATACTGAGATGATGGTGACGAACGCTCTTTATTTTAAAAGTACCTGGGAACACAGTTTCAATCCGCGATTCACTCGCGGTGCCTGTTTCTTTAGACATGGTGTGTGTAGGAATGTCGCTATGATGGACCTCCGAGCAGAGTTAAACTACGCTTATGTGGAAAACCTGAGAGCACACGCCATCGAGTTGCCTTATAAGGTGTGTAACTTTATAAACTTAACCATATATTACTAATTAAACTGTCATTTTTTTATATACGTGGGGAAATCCGTTATGGAGACGCCACCCTCCCGAGACGGAGGGTGTTTTATATCCGACTCGCACGGACTAAAACCCCACGGTGTACCGACATACCGTAATTGTTGGGGCGGTAAGGGATCGTACTCGCTACTCTACCTTGCACCAATAACAGTGACAGTTATATAGTTAAGACTAGAGGAATATCAATTAGGTGGTCTCTGTCTGATATCTGGTGAGCTTTATGAATCAAAAAAGTTCTATATAATCAATTGAGAATTGACAAAGTTATTCGATTGTTTCACTGACCAGATAAGGATTGCACATCCTATACATCTAAAGATTTCCCACGATCCTTACAATTTATTTGTAGAACTTTTAATGTGTCAAAGATATATTTGTTTATGTTAGTTAATCTATGGCTTAATATCCATGATCTCCAAGTTATTTTCAATTATTGTTCATTTGATAGCTTAGTTGATAGCATGACAACGCCTCGATGGATGTAGATTCGAATACTAGCAACGGTGTCGGTGCCTTTGGTAAAGGATACACCTTAGGGTGTAAGGGATGTCGAATGACATCATAAGACTTGAGACACCCAAGCCAACCTCACCTGGACGTGGTGCACCCTGGGTAGGGTTTTACAGCCTAACTGGGTCGCAACCACATTTTTTTATATACGTGGGGAAATCCGTTATGGAGACGCCACCCTCCCGAGACGGAGGGTGTTTTATATCCGACTCGCACGGACTAAAACCCCACGGTGTACCGACATACCGTACTTGTTGGGGCGGTAAGGGATCGTACTCGCTACTCTACCTTGCACCAATAACAGTGACAGTTATATAGTTAAGACTAGAGGAATATCAATTAGGTGGTCTCTGTCTGATATCTGGTGAGCTTTATGAATCAAAAAAGTTCTATATAATCTATTGAGAATTGACAAAGTTATTCGATTGTTTCACTGACCAGATAAGGATTGCACATCCTATACATCTAAAGATTTCCCACGATCCTTACAATTTGTTTGTAGAGCTTTTAATGTGTCAAAGATATATTTGTTTATGTTAGTTAATCTATGGCTTAATATCCATGATCTCCAAGTTATTTTCAATTATTGTTCATTTGATAGCTTAGTTGATAGCATGACAACGCCTCGATGGATGTAGATTCGAATACTAGCAACGGTGTCGGTGCCTTTGGTAAAGGATACACCTTAGGGTGTAAGGGATGTCGAATGACATCATAAGACTTGAGACACCCAAGCCAACCTCACCTGGACGTGGTGCACCCTGGGTAGGGTTTTACAGCCTAACTGGGTCGCAACCACCATGTATATGGCGAAAAAGCCCGTCATAGTGATTCGCTTCTGCGGGTCGCGTTTCGGGATCAGCCTGTGCACATCCAGCATTTTGCAGGCCGGCATGACAATGGCAACCGGTGATGGATAATCACTCGATGGTCGCCATTGTTTTTGGACTGTACTGTGCTTACCATCAGGCATAGTGTAGTCATTTTACCGTGCTACAATAAAAAAAAGAAAAAGAAAAAAAAGGAAAATGTTGGGATGAAACCATAGCATGGTGGTAGAGGGCGGTAGGGGATTTTGTTTTATACTATGTAATGATAATGATTTCTTCTGTACGTGTGTATGTCATTGAACTCCTCCTAAACGGTTGGGCCGATTTTGATGAAATTTTGTGTGCGTGTTTCAGTGAATCCGAGATTGCTTTAGATTTACAGTTGAACCCGGTGGGTGGCGCTGCGGTTTACTTTTAGGACTTTCTTTTTATTATCAAGGCAGGACAACCTCCACCCGACCCGCTAGTCTTTATATATAAATTTCTTCTGTACGTATGTATGTCACTGAACTCCTCCTAAACGGCTGGATCGATTGAATTGGACCTGGTAGGTGGTGCTGTGGTTGACTTTTGGAATTTTCTTTTTGTTATCAAGGTAGGACAACGTCTGCCAAGTCCGCTAGTAGTAAATATCATTTAACGGAAAATTACTTCTAATACTATAACTTGACCGACTGACTAAGCTATCACAATGACAAAATTGTATCTACTACCAATTTTAGGCCAGAATGTCAATTGATTTAGAGAGAACGTTTTGGTAACAATTATCTACACGATATAAGAACCACCTCTGTCTATTGAAAAGTGTCTGTCAAAAAACATTACATTCGGGTCAATTATTTTAAGAAATTTTATAAAAATAAAATCTTAAAAAATCACTAAATGTATTTTTAAAGTTTAGAAAAATTCTATCAAACTCCACTTTTTAGTACACCAATTATTTTAGGTCATATTTACAAGATTATTTCGGACTAGCCATAAACCTTGGCTTATGCTAGCGTCATTTTGGAAGGCCATGGAGCTATTATTTAGTACTTAATGCTGGACACTTTTTCAACATACCCCCTATCTATACTCCGATAGAGTTTAGCGATCGAATTTCTTGCCGGTTCTTCTCGATGACTGGGTTGTTTTCCGAACCAGTGGTAGCTTTGACAATTATTTCATCTACACCACCTGGATGGGTGGAGATCTTCCACTGTGAGGTTTTCAAGGTTGTTTCTGCCTCGTATTTCGACCCTGTGGAATCGACTCCCAGCGACGGTATTTCCAAACAATTACAACTTAGGCCTTCAAAAGACGAGCGTACACTTCTTTAAAAGGCCGGCATCGCACTTGCGACTCCCCCGGTGTTGCTAGTGTCTATGGACGGCGGTGATCACTTACCATCAGGTGACACACCTGTTCGTTTGCCATATAATATTAAAAAAATATATATTTTAGATAATATGAAAAATATATATAAAGTGTATTTTATTTAAAAACTAGCTGACACTCGCGCCTTCGTCTGCTTTGTTTATTATCTCAAAAATATATTTTATCTACAGAAGAAGACAAAAAAAAATTGAAAGGTAAAACCTACTTAGAAAATTTATCTGTTTTTTAATGCTTATGGTACACGTATATATCGAAATATTTTTTAGATAAGGACCAAATGTTGAGATGTAAAACTGAAACAAATTGATCGAAGTTTAGTCAATGGTTGCAGAATAGCAGACGTCTATCATTTATTTCATATAGATAACTCACCTACACCCAGGGAACACAAAGCAACGATTCCTGTACTAAGTCGTAGGTTTTTGAGAATGTCATAAAGAAGAGGTTAGGCAATCAAAATCGGAGAATCACTTCTAATACTATAACTTGACCGACTGACTAAGCTATCACAATGACAAAATTGTATCTACTACCAATTTTAGGTCAGAATGTCAATTGATTTAGAGAGAACCTTTTGGTAACAATTATGAAGTGTAGATGTAAGAACCACATCTGTCTATTGAAAAGTGTCCGTTAAAATACGTTAAATTCGGGTCAATTTTTTTTAACAAATTTTTTAAAAAATAAAATCTTAAAAATCACTAAATGTATTTTTAAAGTTTAGAAAAATTCTATCAAACTCCACTTAGTACACCAATTATTTTAGGTCCTATTTACAAGATTATTTCGGACTAGTCATAAACCTTGGCTTATGCTAGCGTCATTTTGGAAGGCCATGGAGCTATTATTTGGTACTTAATGCTGGACACTTTTTCAACATACCACCCCCTATACTTCGATAGAGTTTAGCGATCTTCGCTTTTTCGCGAAATTTCTTGTCGGTTCTTCCCGATGACTGGGTTGTTTTCCGAACCAGTGGTAGCTTTGACGTTCATAAGCACCTTATTAGGACCTCAACTGAATAAAATATTTTTGATTTGATATCAATATTATAAAGCTGAAGAGTTTGAATGCTTGAATCGGCGGTAAACATGTTTACTTTATCAATCTCTACAACTTTTCTCTAGAAGTTAATCGTATATCTCTCATCGTTAAGACAGCGTTCGTAAGAAACATTTTCGTTCGACCGTTTTTCTCCGACTTACTTTGCAAATCCATCTAGCACAAAAAAGTGTTTTTATTTTTCAGGTTAATTTATAGCCTATAACAGTCACAAATAACGTGGCTTTCTATTTGTTAAACTATTTTTTAAATCCATATAGTAGATCCAGACATTACCCCCTACAACGTCACAAACTCACAAACTTTACCTCTTTATAATATTAGTATAGACTAATTTTAAGTTTTTGTTTCGTTAGTTCCTCATACAGTGTAAGTGAGCACTGAGGTAGTTATATGGTGGGTTAAGGTTCCAAATGTGTTGTTGATGACAAACCTCATTTGGCACGCTTTTTGTATTTATATATCTAATGTACACTTTACATGTTACTTTTAGTGGCGTGCGCGTCGTACTTACAATTGTCTTTAAAGAGCGTTTCTGTAATTGTACATAGTCTCACAATCCTATAATTCTTTAATACGATTTTAAAAAACGCGTGCGGAGCTGCGGGTACAGCTAGTAAAATATATAATACTAAACATATATTACTAAGGTACCATTAAGCTGTAGACGGAGATAAGTACAAAATAAGATACTTCTATTGAATGTATATGTAAACTATTTTAAAATAATGAAAAACTTATGTCTTATGTATTATGAAACGGCAATGCAACTAGGATAAGCAAATAAAACCAAGGAAATGAATCCAATAAAAATGACACACATTTTACACTCCGCAATTATAACATTTGATAATAAAGATACAGGGAAGTAGAAAAACAAGGTCTTGGATTACGTCCGAGGTAAAGGGGGGACTAAAAAAAATAATATAAAGATAGTAACTACTATCTAAGCATTTACTTAAGTGTGCTTATAAAAAAGGGTTTAAAACATAATTACTGTATACGTGTATTCCACAATTTGGATTGGAGTTCCTTTTACAGTTATATCATTTATCTATATTGGATGCATAAAGATTACTTGCTTAATAAGTTAAAAATCGTCAGTAAAACTCAGGCGGTTATTTCTTTTTTTTCTCCTAAATGTTGATTTGATCAAAGAGGGACTGGCTTTCAGGAGCAACTGCCGGAGCGTAGGTGCTTGCTGATAGATTTACAACTTCAAGGTGATTGATAGCCAACTGAGCTTAGATAAATCCATGCCATCTGGCCATAACTTCATCACGTTTTTTTCACTCAGCCACTCCGGTTCATTTTCAAGGATTCAAATCTATGTCATTGTCATTGTGATTTTTTTTAATGTCATAGTTGGCAAACGAACCTGGGTCACCTGATGTTAAGTGATGACTACCGTCCATGGACACTAACAACACCAGAGGAGTCGCAAGTGCATTGCCACCCTTTGGAGGGAAGGGTTAGGGGAGGGAGAGGGACAGGAGAGAGGAGAGGAGAGGGGAAGTAGGCTTCCGGCGCTCTCACTGACCGAACGAAACGCAACAATGCACTGTTACTTCACGTCGGTTTTCT